>JAPTMW010000002.1:29240134-29254096 GCA_029822955.1 Ostorhinchus angustatus
TATTAGTGTGGATTATTTTCTTTGTACCTGAGGTAATATATGGCACTACAATAAAATGTGTTATTCACGTGGATTTATCAGAAAACTAGATTGATTTTCACATCTTGAAATCAGCTTGTTGATGACATCAGTAGATGGATTCATTCCTGCTGTTAAATTGTTCACCAGTAGGAGTAACAAAAGTAAACACATTTATTGACATCGCTGTAGGTCATGACTTCCATTATATGTGAAAGTAACACGCTCATAATATTACTGAGATACAACATTAAGTATGATTACAGTTGACGTGACAGGTCTGAACAGAGAAGGTTCAGATTATCTACAGGGACCAGGTGCTGTTTGATCACATTACATCCTGTTATTAGGCTGTTTATGGGAAGTTATAAAGAACATTTATTTATTCTTTTTCTTTCTTTCTTTCTTTCTGGCATTTGCTTAACACTTCAAGGTTAACTCTTTGAAACCTGACGTGTCATCGCTGACACATCCTGCACATATGCAGTTTTAATGGCTGTAATTCTTTCACTGTTTGTGCAGTTGGAAAACTTCCAATGGTTTCTGAACCCTGAGATGTTGCGCTTTATAGGTTTTATTGGGTCAATATGGTAATTTCATTCATGCCTGTATTAGAAGCTGGAGAAGAAGCTGGTTTAGAAGTTTTATAATGTAGTACATTGTAAATGATTGCTAGATTTTTAAACACCTGGGGGAAAAAAACTACAACCCTTTAGTTTGTCAAAATAAGAAAAAAAGTCCAGGTGGGCCATTTTAGGCTTAATGGGTTAAAGAAATAATTCTGGTAAACATTAAATGTTGGAAACTACAATCTGGGGTGCCATAAAAGGGGAGTAAACATGACAAATTCATGGGGCCCAGCATTTCCAGAGGGACCAATGGATATAGGTTAGAAGTTGTAAAAATGTCATGTAAGCTTTGCAGTTAAAGAGTCAGAAACCGGGAGTCAAACGTCAAAAGTTAAGTTTTACTTTTGTTTTCACGGCAGTTGCAGTTGTTGCAGCACTTATGAAATGCACCACTATACCTCTAGTCCTTATTCTACGCCGCCACCCCCCCACCCCCCATACACCGTCCCACCCCACTCCAACGACACATTTCCAGATAATGTATTTAAAGAAGAGCCCACAACATTTAACTTCCATGGAGTCCACAATTTGTAGCGCCACTCCAGACTACAATATGAAGTTAAAGCCAACTGCTGGTAAAGTTGAAAAAGCTAGTTTTTCCCTTGAACTAAACCTAAATTTATATTCAAATGTTTGAACATTCAGCCAGTAGTTCTAAATCCTGTTTTCAATATCAGCAGCCTATACATTCTTAATTGTACAGCAGTGAACAAAAATGTAATCATGCCGAAACAAGTAAGAAGTGGTGCATCCAGTTACTCACACAATCTTTGTTAAAATGGACGGGTGGTCTCCAGCCTGTACATTGTAGGTCCGTAGGGTTTGGATAGCTGCAGTAATGCTAATGAAGTCTGTTTATAGTGAGTCTGTCAGCACTAAAAGTGTCCGGGTCATTAACTTAAACCCACAGAACTTTGAGTAAGTGTTTCACTTTCGTTGCAAAATCATGATGTTGGACTTCAAAGACATTCAGATCGCATTAAGCTACAGATGTCAGTGAGTGACTGTCTGATGTGTCAATAAGTTATGGACATTAAATAAAGTGTTATTACCATGTTAGGTCCGTCTAAGTTGTGTTCTGACCACTTTATCGTGTCATGATTTACTTGAATATATGTTGGATTGTCAAAGCTGTAACGGCGAGTCAATTTACTGCAGCGCTGACTTACTTTCCGCTGCAGTGTTAATGATTTCTTGTGGGACTCCCCTCCAGCGAAGCTTCGAATATTCACAGTTGATTACTGGCAAAGCCCTGGAGCTGAAAAAAATGGAATTCCGTCTTTTTTTCCTCTGACCAAAGGTTTGCAAAATTACTTCTTTCCTGAGAACTGTTACTAGGCAACCAGAAGAGACTAAATAACAATGCCACTTCCCTAATCACAACTTCATAATGTGATATAAAAAGGTAAATTGTTGCTTTTTAGACTCATGATGTAGAGAACCCGTTTCATCGTGTAGTTGAGTTAGTTCCCAAGTCTCACACAAAAGCAGGAAGACAAAGTAAATAGGTCCTTTATCAATTTACTTCCAAGGGACAGCTTTATAAAACTGAGTTACTTAAAACAATGAGTCCTCCTACCATTAGGTAATAGGGAGCTCAACAGCTGATGTTTAGCACAGGAACAAGGCAGCAACAAATTGTGTCTCCTAATAGTCACTGAATTGGATCAGCAGCCACAGTCATTATTGGACCTGTGTGTATGTGTTGAGGGACCAACCAGACATACAAAGTGCTTCAGGGAAGGAAAGTGGAGAAAGATGTCTATACAAAGTAGCTAATTAATATGATATCATTACCACCAAGCAGAACAATAGAGGTAAATAGTCTTTCTTATAACCAGTAAGCCCAGATGCCAGAATCTGCTTTGAGTTCTAAGTAATAAACTGATATTACTTCTGGTGACTGATCACTGGTGAAGTCAGCTGCTCTTGGAAATGAAGAGGGTCATTATTCTGTGGCCCATGCATGATAAATAAGCATATTTTCACTAAGAGCTAACCCTGAAGGTAAAAAGAAAATGATTCAATAATGGCTGATTTGATTGGTGCATTATATAACTGACTCATTCGACTTGAGGAAGGTTTTTGAAGTGCACAACAACATTAATCAGATTGTTTCCCTATTTAATCTGCCTTACTTTCTGGGTTCTGCCTAAAGCAATAAGAGTAACGTTAAACAGTGATGATTAAATACAATATTTTATATTAAACTGTTTCACATCAGTTAAGGTTAACAAAACCTTAAACTAAAAGCATCACTATCCATTAATAATGCCAAATTCAATAGACTTGTTATTATCAAGTTGTATCCTGAGATTATGAATATCCACATTTTTTGGTTCACTATGAAAATGTTTTTCTGAACAGAAATTTGAGGCATTTGCTCAGTTATTATGGGTCATTCTTTCGAGATAGATTTTTTCATTTTCTGCCACCTAGTCAGTATTTGTTAAGGTATGTTGTGTTGGACGAAAATGTCAGATGGAACATTGGCTATTTGAAGACCAGCCATAAAAAATATTGAGTTTTGAGAAACTCACAAAGAGTTGGGTTTGTCATTTGTAGCTTTTCTCTGCTGTACTGTGTGTAGGCCCCCACATCTGAGAATGATTGAACTGAAATCCTTTCGACTGGCCAAATAGTGTATGACAGACTGAAAGTAGCTATGAAACGCTCTTTCTCCGTGGAAGGATGCATTGTGGTTGCTTAATGAAAGCTTCTCCAGTTGTTAGGGAACCTGCATGACTTTGTGTCACAGGTGTGTGACAGTTGGTGACTTGAGCAGTACAGTAGACTAGAAATGATGGCCTACAAAAGGAAATAAAGCAAACCAAGAGAAGAATAGATAGGAAAGCACTGAAAATGGCATGTCTGATATGACTGATGAGGGGAGTGTTGAAAGACAGTTGAAGACAGACAATAAGAAATTTACCTTCACCACCTGAATGCTGGCAGCTTGAATAGAAGTGGA
Organism: Ostorhinchus angustatus; assembly: GCA_029822955.1. Lineage (NCBI taxonomy): Eukaryota > Metazoa > Chordata > Actinopteri > Kurtiformes > Apogonidae > Ostorhinchus > Ostorhinchus angustatus. The sequence goes on from JAPTMW010000002.1 coordinate 29,243,753, forward strand.
GCTGCAGGGTTAAAGAGGTGAGAAGTCTCCCGTCGTGACAGGAGTGTGGCCATTATCACACAGCAGCCATGGGTATTATATTGAGTTATTTCTGCCACATCCAGCTGCCAGCTGGAGATAAGCTCTGTTTGGCTGAACCTGTGAACTTACCTGCATCTCTTAGAAGCTGTCCTTGCCACATAAATTGATGTACGCACCTTTGCCACTGTTGCCTCATATGAGCACAAAAAAATACTGTAGCTACAGTAGGTGACAGGATTGGCAAAATTTGATTTAAAGTTCACCAAACAAAGCAATTTACAACTTTGAAAACTACATAGATTGTGTCGCAAGATGGACACTAGAGGCCAGGTGATGGAGGGCAGATTGATTGGATTTTATAAAGAGTGCATCTGAAATGCATGGTCAAAGCAAACTGGAGCAGAGAGTTATAATGATTAAACAGAGTATATGAATTCTACAAAAAAAGAACTATTGTTTGTCAAGATTTGTCAATTCTGTTGAACTCTTCATACTTTGAGACAAACTGAAAGGGGCAGGGATGGACTCCTTTGATTCTTGGATTGCAGGCTTGGTCAAATTTTGTTAGACTGGGTAAGACTGTGTCTGGGATGATAATGAGCAGCAAAGGGGCTCCACAGGGGACTGTTTTGGCTCCCTTTCTGTTCACATTATACACATTCAACTTTAAGTACAACTGAGTCCTGTCAGATGCAGAAATGCTCCAGTTGTGGTACTGTCAAACTGCACAAAACCAGACATTAGACTGAAAATAAACTACTGTGTAAATCATTAACTGTTTATTTATTTAAGTTTTAAAATTATTATTTATCTTTCTTTTCATGAGCTGAAGAACATGCAGACTTCTACTAATCTTTTTCAAGGTAAAATATAATATCATAACTCTCACAATGATGTAATAATAGAATCCCGGTTTATTCACAGTCTATACAAGTGTTGTAATTTTTGTCCAGCTTTTGGTAAAGTATTTCTGTCATACTGTTACCTAACTATCAGTCATGCACCCAATTCTCAGGTCTAGTGACCTGTAGCAAGCAATTTGGAGTGAATCGGCAATTACATTTGACCGACATGTACCCACACTTTGGTCATATTAAAGTCACAGCTAACACTAATGCAGATGACACAGCCTCAGGCATGTACGAACAGAGAATGATAGAGAAAATACTTGGAATTAATTAATATTAATACAGCATATCACAGTGACGGTATTAATTATGATGACAACTGCTGTGATAACGATTTAATCGAAGCCAGAAAAAGAAAAATAATGGTGGTTTTGTTAAGTAACAGCACAAGAAAAATCAATCACCCCACTTTGACCTCCAAGTGAATGTATAATGTCTTTCTCTTCCTCTAAAGACTGGTGGTTTTTAAACTGTAATGAGGTATTTATCCTTTCTGTCCTGATTGGTGTTATATTTCCTTGAGTTATGTTTGTTTTTAAAGAGCTTCTTTCTGAATATCTAGTAGACTCATTGGGATTTAACCTTCACTCCCCATTGTCAGGCTTGGAAGACACACATCAAAGAAACTGTTTTGTTTTTAATTTACATCACATTAACCACCTAGTTGATTGGCCCTGTTAAATCAGCAATAGCAGGTATGGCTTCAACTCCATCGACTACTCCATGTGTTTATACTCAAATCAGGGGCTGGGATAGTAACAATGTACATCTGGTAAGTGAAATGGTTCAAGACATATGTTAAATAGGGATCTTTTGCAAGCATTTGAACTGATTTCACTTCAAGAGGGGTGAAGGAGGATGTGTCTTTTGATGTTTTAAGTCCAGGGTAAGGCTAAGCCTCAGGATAGACACTTAAAAACAGACAAAGCCAAGTCAAGGTTGAGGATTTGAAAGGGAAGTAGCCATAGTTACAAGGTTAGCCAGTTAGGCTAGTCTGCTCTAGAATGAAGGGGAGTGTGGGGGGGGTTAGATTAGAGTCTAATGATCCTCAGGTCTGTGTGGTAACGGCCTCAGCACAAGCAACATTAAACTTACTCACAGCCTGTCATCAAAAACAGCACTGGGCTAATTAAGCTCCACTGAATTCTAGCCCACAGGCTTGATTCCTTGTCTTACTCTGCACTTGGATAATATGCCGATAAAACACTGTAAGCGTTGCAAAGTACTCTCTTGACCTTGATGAGGCACCAGTCATGATGAGGAGCTGGGGGGGATTTTGACATCAGCTTATCTAAACAGCTGAGTGCCGACAGTTGCCACACAAGGATGGAGAACAGAAAAAAGACAAATGAAAAGAATGTGCAAAACAAAGGAAAAAAAAGCATCTGTGTCTGCCAGAACTTTTGTTGTATGTTTGACTGAACTTGCCTCCAGAGTCAGAAGGTTGTGGTTGTGGTGGATGGCACCAACACCAGTCACCCAAAAGTGACTAGGCAACAAACATACTGTGGTTTGGAGGATAAAGGTGATTTTGTTGAAACAGGAGTCAAGAAAGCCAAAACTAATGAGGCATGAAGCATGAGTATACTATATATTTGTGACCAGTTATTGTTTAGTAGCATATGTAAATGTAGGCTCTACATCGTTGTTCATGAACTTCCTGTGCTTGTCCATTATGAATGGTAGTACATAAATGGGTTCACATGTCTTACACTTCTTGTTGATAATAATAATAGTAATAATAATAATAATAGATTAGATTTATATAGCGCTTTGCTATGAACACATACTCAAAGCAGTGGATCCATTATTCATTCACTCGCACATTCTCACTCTGGCTTGCTGACAGAAGCGTGGCTGCTAATTCTGGAGGCAAGGAGGGTGAAGTGTCTTGCCCAGGGACACAACAGAACATCACTAGGACAGAGTGGGATTCAAACCCCCAACCCTTTGGTTATTGAATGACCTGCTCTACCGCCTGAGCCCAGTTTGTAAAGTTAGTAATAATCCGGCCACCATTTAAGACTTTGTGGTAAGGTTTTGCTGTGGTTCTCCCAAACCTTTCCTGTGAAGAGCAGTGCAAACCGAGGGGTTCATACTGTTATGACACAGTTTGTATTCATAGTGTTTTGTTTTTAGGTCTCTGAAATTAAATTACAGTAAACCCTTATGGCTTTACCAGTTAAAATGGGTTAGTACATACCATTTTGCCTGTCAGCAGTCCCCTTTATTCTCAAGGCATAAAATGCCAAGGGTGCCAAGGGTTAGGATAAATTATAGGCCTCCTGGTGTTATACTTCTGCTTTAGCGCTGTCATCTTCGAGGCACTTGGGAGTAAATATCTTTATGAGAGGATCTTGCATGTTTAGTAACCACTGATATATGATAAAATCTGATGAACCATGCAGCAATTGATGGAATCTGTGAATAAGGCAAGCATTTAATGGGTCAAATTCATGCATGCTTTATTGCCACTACTTCTTTGGAACCAGCAAATTACCTCATTTTTCAGAGAAGTATCCCACAGAAATCAACATCTCTTTGCAGCACTCTCTGAATTTCATTAGAGACGGCACAGACTTTCTTGTGGAAGAGCGCTGGAGACTTTTATAATCAAGAAAGCAAACTTTGAGGATGCCTGAAAACAGAATAAGAGGAAGCTGGCAAGCAGCCTCTTTGGGGCTAATGCTGGAAGGACCTCGTGAATACTCCTTCATCGTCCCTAGTCCTTCGTCCCAGTGGGTTAGATAAGCACAAGAGGGGCTGAAATTAAGTGAAGCGCTCCTGTACAGCGACCAATGACCCTCTCAGACTAAGAGTAGGGAGGGCTGCAAGGAAGAGGGATTATCTTCTGCTTCTGTGATGCTGCCCATGAGGATATAGAGGATGGGCCATTGCCAGAGGTACTAAGGGACAAAACCTCTGTGGTATAACATGGATGTGCTGTTCATGAAGCCATATATGCTATATTTGGATGGGCTGCATGTATACAGACATGAACTGCTGCATACATACACTGGCAAAGCTGAAAAAAGACAGTTTTCATTACAAAATCAATGCATGGCTGACAGTAACACTGGAAATAAGAAGACTGTAAAAACAGGGACATCATTAAGAGACTTATAATCCTGCCTGCCATATATCAGCCTCCTTATTCTCTGTTAACCAACAAATGATTTGGTGAGACATGTATTATTCATGGGGAGGGAATCTGAAGTTGGAAGCGCTGCAAAGACATGAGGCAGATACAATCACTGTTTGCCCGAGAAACCACCAAGGATTCTCCTCACTTCTACAGAGACTATAAATGATTAGATGGGAGGAAGCACTTGAAGGATTTGCTATATGAAAAACTGTCCTATAGTTGAATAAAAACAATCTACAAGCATTATTTACCATGACCACTCTGTTACACGACCATTTGGAAAATGAATGAGATACCAGTCTTTCAGTTTATGTATCACCCTGCAACACAACTAAACAAGGTACATGACAAGCACTCCAACCTGCTCAAAGATGTGGAGAAGTATATGTCAGGGTTGGGTTATTAGAAAAACCTTAGAACCAACATCCCACAGAGCACCATTAAATCCACTGCAACAAAATGGAAGGAATACAGCAAACTTGACGAGACAAGTCCACCCACTAAAACTCAACAACACCAACCCTTTTCCTGGAATCCAACTTTAAGCAAAAGTTCATGAATTCTAGGATCATGGTTAAGATTTAGACTTACAGAAGTAATATAAAGCCAAATGTATGTATTAGACCTTATTTGAAAGAGGAATCCTCTATTTCATAATATAACATAACATAAAATAAACAACATCCTAAACTACCACAGCCAATTATGAGCCAAGGTGGAGACGAACAACAAATAAAAAAAGTTAGTTCTCCATGGTGCTGCCAGTTGAGCACAATGTTCACTTCAAGTTTAATTTAATAAATGCAACAATATAATCTGGCTATTTGCAAACACCTGAAGTGTTATTGTCTACTCTCAATTACTACGGATGTGTGTCTTATGCCTTTCTGTAAAACTGTCATTTGTAGAAACTTACAAGCATGGCAGGAAGGCAGCATTTGCACAATAAAAAACCCTCTTGAACAATGAATAATTTCTATCCCCTGTGTGCAAGCTGTTATTTTCAAACCTTTATGGATTTGTTGCATTAGTAGAAAAGCGCACTGTGGTACTTTCAGCATCACAAATGTGAATTATGTGATAATTTCTACTCATTAAACTACAAAAATTAGAAACACAAAATTTCCGCTGATACAGTCCCCGTTCGAATGCGGGCCTGGTAGCGTCTGCAACTGGGACAAATAAAGGCCCTGGACGCTATTTGTGGAAATACAGAGCATCACCTCAACCATGGCTTTAGCAGCTGGTTACATGATGTATATTAGGGCAAAATTTGGCAACATTTGGAGTTAAAACAAGAAAAAAAGCATGTGTTAGAAAGATGTCTGGTCAGGTGAGACTAAAATTGAATTTTTTTTGCCACAAACACGTTCCATCACCCCTAGGGCATCATTCCCACAGTGAATCACAGCAGTGACAAGATCATGCCGAGGGGGTGTTTTTCATCAACAAGGACTGGAAATGTTGTCAGGATTGAAGGAGAAATGGATGTCGCTATAGACAGGACACTTGAGGAGGAAAACTTGTTTTAGTCTGAGGTTGAGGTTCACCTTCCAGCACTGACCCCACACATCCTACTAAAGCTGTACTGGCGCGATTTTAAAGGAAACATTTTAATGTGTTGGAGTAGCACCGTATACAGTCGAAGCCCATACCCTAATCCAATTGAGAATCCGTGGCATAACTTTAACATTACTCCAGCAAAACCTCTCTAACTTGGAACAGTTTTGCCTTGAGGAATGTTCAAAAATCCCAGTGGCTGCATGTGTTAAGCTAAAAGAAACACACATTTAGAGACTTACTGCTGTAAATGCAGCAAGAGGTTCAGAGTATGATACTCCAGATGTCTGGTTTTTTGTAGGTTTGTGCCACAACAAAATTAGTTTTCACCTTCAAAGTATTAGGTCTATTGTGTAAATTAAACAATACACCCCCACCCTAAATAGCTAATAGGTAAAATCAATTTTAAATTTGGATGTATTACAATGAAAACAGGAAAAACACCATCGGGGGGGTGTGTGTGTGTGTGTGCGTGTGTGTGTGTGTGAATATTTTCACTTTCTGTTTCATATTTTCTTTTTCCTTTGCCTGAAAGGAAACATGTTGTTATCATTTCTGCCCAAATTACCAGCAAACATGGATGCATCACTTTAAGGCACGGCTTCATCACAGCAAATGCCTTGGTAGAGAAATAATAAAAAAAAAAACATAAAAGAATGAGCTTTCACGGAGGCAACAGCCAAATAATTTATACCATCCAAATAACATCTCCAGTCCATATGTAAGAATGCAGCAGTCTTAGTGATGCACTGGTTTTTATGTTTTTGGCTTCTAGGTGCATGTACAGCTGTGTCTTCTTGCACATACAGCATCTGGATCAAGACGTCTTTTTTTTTTTTTTTTTCCCCCAAGGCTAAACAGAGTTTGCCACACTATTGTGTCCTCATATCAATTTCACACATGCTGTTCATGCATACGCCACCCGATGCATATTCATTCCTTCTCTATGCTCACTATTGTCTTGTGACAGTGACTTATGCATTCAATATTTCCATGTATATGAAATGAGACGCCGTTATCCGACTCTGCTTTCATATCTTTTCCCTGTTTGTGATGCTTGTCCTTTGAGATGCGGTGAGCTTTTCCTAATACAGCGTGTTCATCCAAACCATACATGTAGCGCTGGTACCAACCCCCAAGAGAAAAGGTGATGAAACATCCCCCCTCAGCAACTTAAAAGAGAACTGCAGTTTCCATAGGAACAGATCTTAAAGCAATTAGATATGACGCACAGAATGAAGCATGATGAGCCATCATTCAGGAGCAGTCCTCGAAATTCCACCACACTGAGACCTCTTCACAGCTACCTTTCTTTCACCCCCTCCTCCCTTCTTTATCACTTGCGTTTCCCCTGTTTCCCCTTTCCTCACCTCTCCTCAACAGATACTGTTTTAAAGCGTGCTTTCTGCAGCGAATCTCATCTTTACATCATGAGGGCCCTATTCATCTTCTGATCAGCCGGCTTGTCTCAAGCGGAGATCGATGACGCAGTCTGGCTTGTAGAAAGGAGAACATGATGATGAGGATGGGCCCGGAGAAGCCAACATGAGGATGAAGGAAGATTAAGAGGTGGAAAACAGGTAGGTTGAAGAAAATTAAAAAGAAGAAGGGAATGTAAGGACACCGGAGGACGGAGAAAGAAGGCGGGTTGGAAGGAGGACAAGAAGGAAGATTTGGTGATTGGTGACCCCGCTTTGGGGCTATAGTCCACGCTCCATTAACACTCATCTGCATAATGTTCCTCCTGGCCTCATTAAAGATGAACAGAGGTGCTGGCAACATAGCATCTCCTCCTTTTCCTCATCTCCAACCCTCCCCTTATTCCATTGCCGCCTTCAATTTCCCTTCCCCGACGCTCCCACCTTCCTCCTGTCTAACCTTTCTTCACTCTCCGTATCAAAAACGCATAAGAGAGATAAAGGGAACATCTGACAGTCTGCAACCCTCTCCACCTCTCATCCATCATACATAAATGCCTTTCTACCCTCCTCTCCATCGCTGACGCGCCGCCCCTCTCCTCATTTGTTGGTACATGTTCTGCCTCCATTTCTCTCCCCTCCGGCGGATCTCTACTTGCTCTGGGCTAAAGCATGACAACACATCAGCAGCAGTTTAGCAAAGTACACATCTTTCCAGGATGAAATGAATTGCATTATTGGTGGGCGATACTGCAGGATTTGGTATCAATCCAATACCAAGTAAATACAGGGTCAGTATCGCCAATACTGATACTTTTTTATTAATTAAGATAAATGCATGGTCACATTGCTAAATCGGAATGAATTGTCATGACCTTTAAATGTTTTTGTGATTTTTCATTTGGATTATTAACTAGTTAAAACCCAAGACAGAATTTCAGATTCTTTATTCGTCATTTAAACATTTCCATCATAAATGTAACGTAAAAAGGAAATGATGATGCATCAGTCTCTAAAAAAAAAACAAAAAAAGCACATGGATAAAATGCTTATAAACACAATAAAATAGTCAGTATAAAAATATATAAAAAGCCAGACAGAAATATTGCACATAATAAAACCTGTGATAAAAGTATAAAAAAAAAGATACTAATTCGATGTTAAAAGTATCGCACTGAATATAGCACAGCAATTTGAATTTGTTTCAATTCCAGTAAATGTGTTCGTTTAAATACGTGAAAAGGGGATAAATATTATTTTGAGGTCTTACCACAATTAATACTTTTTGATTTGGTGACAGTAACAAATGACCAGTGGCACTTTGTAACTAATGCTGCCTCAGTCAGACTTGTGCCTGTGGGTGGGTCTGTTGGTACCTCTCTTGGCTCTTTTCCACTGCACGTTTTCGTAACAGTTCCACACGGCACGGTTTGACTCCACCCCCATTTTTTCCTTTTCCACTGGGGGTTGGACCTGGGACCCGTTACCATTTTTCATACCCGTTTCAGAGGTTGCTCTAGCCGTGCTGAGCTGACACTAAAATGTGACGTGAACAGTGCTGTCCTCTGATTGGTCAGAGGAAATGTCATCATACGCGCGACGAAGCTCGGGGATCTTTAAATAATCACCCGCCATGTGTGGAAAAACATACCTGCGAGAACATCAACAGCATTTTCAGTGACAACAAGCCACAGCACAAACAGCAGCAGCAGCACCGCCTTCATGTCATCCAGAGCCTCCATCGTTGTTGGCGTGACACTTTATTAGTTGCCTGAAAATGACGTACGGGAGTGTCGACCCCACCAACTCCACTTCAACTAGTCCCGACTAGTAACGGCTGGCAGTGGAAAAACAACCGTGCCGGTCCGACAAGTGGGTAGAGTTGTGCCGTGCTTAAGTGTGCCGAGTAGAGGGGTGTAGGGTTTGCGGAAAAGCGCCATCTGTCTCTAAAGCACCCCGTTTTATTTGGTATGGCCCGTCATGTGTTTGTATAGATTTGTTTACAATGAGCTCCTCTCTGCTCCTCCTCCTCTCTGTCCTCCTCTCTACTTCTCCTCCTCTCTGTCCTCCTCTTCTCTGACCTCCTCTCTCCTATCCTTTCTCTTCTATTTATGCCCCAGCTAGTACACGTCACTGACTTAACTTCTTCCCTGGAGTCTGGATCTTCTCGGGGCCTGCTGCTGTGCTCCTGCGTCTCCCCTGCCTTCATCGTCATCGCTCGCTTGTCCATGTAGTTGTGACGGTGGCATTGTTTGTTTTACAGTTCCATATGTAGATGGTCAACTTCAGTTTGCTGTGCATCCACGTGTTTCCCCATACACCTCTCTCTCTCTCTCTTTTCTCCTCCTTTACCCTCTCTCTTTTATCCCAACTGGTCAAGGCAGACACCCATCGTCCAGGAGTCAGGGTCTGCTCCAGGTTTCTGCATTAAAAGGCTGTTTTTCCTCGCCACTGTCACCAGTCACAGGTGCTTGCCCCTGGGGGACTTTGTTGGATTTTTGTAAATTGGAGTCTGGTTTCGACCGGCTCTATACTGTATGTAAAGTGTCATGAGATAACTTCTGTTATAATTTGGCGCTATATAAATGAAACTCGATTTGATTTGGTGTTGCTGCTGTATTTGACAACCTCATTATAAATAGAATAGTCCTTTATTATCATTGTAACATGTACAACGAAATTAAAAAAGTGTCAAACAGTCAGTGCATAGTAATAATACAACAACAAAAACACTACAGTACACACACAGCCATTCATTCTGTCATTGCACGATCCCGTCACTATATATATGTGTTGTGTTAGAGACTGAATAGTGCAGGTAGCACTGTTGTCATTTTCTGTATGAAAATATGCTCAAACAGCACTTCTCTTTCTCTTTTTCTGCATCTCTGTGTAAATAATACTGACCGGGTTGCTGTGGGCTTATGGCCGGGTAGTGGCTACACATTTGTTTGTTTGCCTACCTGGGACCGTTGAGTCACGTGACGGTACAACATTAAATCGCAAAGAGGGGGAGGAGCCAGGTGCGCCTGTCTGGCTGGAACATAAACTGTTAAACTGGTTGCACCCAGTACTTACAGACACAGACACAGACAACTGCCTCTTTGATGAATCCGCGGTGACAGCAGAGAAATAGAAACTAAAGTATCAATGTCATTACACTGGTATCGATTCATTTCATATCAATATCAACAATGATATTGATACTTGGATCGAGCCGCCCGCTACTAGTGGAAACACAACTTATTACGCCTATTACGCCTTATAAACGCCTATTATGTTTATATATATA
>JAPTMW010000002.1:29566342-29577938 GCA_029822955.1 Ostorhinchus angustatus
AAACTGTATTTTACACCAATTATTTACATGGACTCGTAAGATTAGTGGTTCAGAAGTTATTAAACATTTTAGACCAGTAGATGGTTTTGGTCGTCGGTGGCTCGTTGGGTCTTTATGGGTTAAATATAAATCTCAAATAATTTCTGCGCTGCTTAAACTACCAAATGTTCAACAGTTTTCAGGACTTTAACCCTTTAAATTCCGGTTTAATAATTTGAATTCTGAGTCATTTATTTTAAAAAATCATAAAAATTGGAACATTTTTCATAAAATAAATTGTAGGTGGATGAAACATTGGTGGTGACTAGATCCTTGGATTTGTCAAAGATTATCCACCCCCTGGTTACCCTCATTACCTTTAAAGGGTTCAAATCCTGAAAATTGTTGAATTGTTGGTAGTTTTTGGCAGGGTGGACGTTTTAAGAGATTTATTAAAACAAGCAAAGAAAAATATTGATGTATGATGATTTTATAGCACTATTTTTGTGCGTGTGCATTTTTGTCCACGAAGGTGACCAGAGGGTGTAAAATCCATCATGGAAAAATAAAGCACATCAAAGAGTAAAAGATGCTGGATTTCAAAAATATAACTAAAAAGAAACCTTTTATGTGAAAATGATCAACAAATGAAAAAAAAAATGTACAAAAATGCCAGAGGAAGACCTAAGGGTTTAAATTTTAAAAATCTTCAAAGTCTCTTGTCTAGTTGCTTAATTTTCCATCTAACAAACTGCATGAATGTCCATAGATACTGTTTTTCAGAGAATAGTGGTACTGTGAAGCCTAGTTTGTCTCTGCCACTCACAACTGTTTTGTCCTGCAGCTGTAATCCAAGAGCTAAGGGAAGAGATCGGAGTATTACAAGGATACCTGGACGTAGCTAACGACAAGATCCAGGTAGAAATCTTCCTCCAAATGCAAATCTTTCCCTTGTGCACCGAGAAGATTTCAAGAGGAAATGCTTGACCAGTCTGTTTGCTTATAGGATCTCCGCTTGAAGCTCCAAGAAAAGACACGGGAGAATACTGTTGCAGATTCTCAGATGGAGGCAGTAAGGTAAGCAAATACCTAATGTGTCCCTCAGGCAACTTAGTTTTGTACTTGATGACACTCATTTTTCACTACTTCACAGACAGCTGGAGACAGAATTAGAGCAGCAGACTACTGAGCTGGAAACCACCCGAGGTGTGCTGAGACAAAAAGAAGAGGAGGCACAAAGTTATCAACAAGAGTTACAGGCATCAAAGGATGCTTTATTGGAGGTAGAAAAGAGACTGGAGAGCCAAGAGCTGGAGCTGAAGTGTTCACAGATGTCAGTGAGTGACATGGAGGAGCAAATGAAACTGGCGAACCAAGAAGTTCAAGACTCTCAAGCAACAGTTTGTCAGCAGGAGATGGAGCTTACCAGACTAAGAGAAGTGCTTAGAAGGACGGAAAAAGAGTTGGATGAGAGAGTGGCACATCTTGAACAGCGGTGTCTCTTCTCTGAGGAAGAAAGGAGTATGTTATTTCCAGAGATTAAATAACTACATTGTTTGTAAAATAATCTGAAGGTTTTTTTGCTCAGTATATTCTGAATATTTGGTTGTTTTCAGGTAAAACTCAGGAGGAAGGGCTGAGAAGAGTGGAAGAATTAAAGACAGAGCTCGTCACACTTAAGGAGGCTAAAAGAGATGAGAAAAAGAAGCAGATTCAACTCCAGCAAGAACATGGAATGCTTACAGAGGAACTGGAAAAAGAAAAGGTCACACTTCCACTGATTATTATTATTAAACTTTCATGCAGTGATATATAATTGAGCCACAACTTAGATTTTTCTTTTGTGTTCACAGGCGCTTGTAGACTCCTTGTCTGTGTTGCTGAAGCAGGAGAGGGAGGAGGCTGAGGAGCGGTTCAGTCAGCTGAAGGAAGAGATGGAGGACGTGCTGGGAGAGCTGGTTATTATGGAGGAACAGGAGCAGAAGAAGCAGGAGATAATGGAGAGGAGTCAGGAGGAGCTCCAGAAGCTCCAGATGGAAAACAGTGAGCTGGAGAAGCAGCTGAGTGAGAGTAGAGCACTGGTTGACCGGTGAGTCACTTACAGCTCAACACAAATCGAAAAGTAGAAAAAATGAAACGCACTGCCACTCAGTCGGTTTTCTGACACAGGGGTCACAAACCCTACTCACTTGTCAGAAGCTGTGATGTTTTCTGTTTTCAGGTCCACTTTTGTTCAATTCTCTGTATTTAATCTGCTGCTGCACCGTGTCTCTGGATCCATAAAATATATCCGCTTAACATGTGATAGGAAGGAGCAGAGGAGATGGATGAAATTGATTCATTAGAATTCTTAAATGAATGAGAGAAACATTTGGCACTGCATCTTAATTTTAACTGCAGTTTAATGTTATACTCAGACATTTAGCTGGTGGTAAAATAGTTCTCAATACTGTACCTCCTCTGTTGGAAAAAATGTATGCAACTTTGCTCTGAACAAATGACCCCAGTGTCAGGGTCAACAGCTCAGTGGGACAATCATTCAGCAAAGCTCTGCCTTTGGACAATCTGTCTTCTACACATTAGCAAAGAAGTGAATCGGCTCCCAGGTAGTCTGAAAACATGTCTAGATTTTCACATGTTTCGTCCTGAGGTTAAAAAAATGCATGCTAGACACCAGCATCTCTTTCATTACCCTGCAATTTAAGTTGTGCTGATGGGATAATCTAGGAAGAAAATATACCAGGTTTAAACTCTATTTATTTCCACTACGTGGTACCGACTCGACTCGGCCTTTTTGCATTTCCATTACGTAAAATCACCTGAAATCTGGTTCCCGGTACAATTTTTTTAGTACTTGTTCGGCCGAGGTTCCAAAACGGGTGAAGAGATACTAAAATGTGATGCGTAAACACTGCAGACCACCGATTGGTCAGATTTGTCTCCGCATCATTGCATCATCAATGTGTGACCCGCCATTAAACAAAAAAAAAAAAAACAGATTCTGAAGTTTACAGTTGGCTAATTCATGATGTCAGCCCACAAAACTACACTGTGGTCTGTCAAAGAGGTTCAGACATTTCTGTCCTTGGGTGCTGAGGAAAATATTCAGCGTGAGCTTGACGGGGCAACGTGCAACAAATGGAAATTAAGGGGTTCAGCGGTGAAGGCCATAGTGTGAGCTGATATGCATATATGTTTGACCTCCTAAATTTTAGTTACCACCCCAAATTTTTGTTGCCAGTGTTTGTTGTACGTGACCTCTGTTAAATAAGCTGAACTGATCTGCCAGCCCAGATCATGGTGGATTCCCCTGATACAGAATAAGGCTTTTATGAGGTGTTTTACATCTTCAGCCTTCATGTTTCGGTTGTCAGCCCTTTATCTTTGCTGTCCAGTTCAGGGGAAGGTAAATAAAGGAATGATTTATGTGAACACACAGCTGAGCAGAAGTGAAGCAATGCACTGCTTTAAATGGACCAGTAGCCTAAACAGTATTTCAGACACATAAAAGATAAAAGAAATCAATGTCAGTTTAATTGTATGCCATATTGAGTTTAATTTTACCCTTTCATTCTGCTGTGGGCTGTTATCTACCGCAGGTAAAACACTGAATATGGAAAAGTGCACTAACCATTGTATTTGCAGTAAATAAATGAATTTAGCTTCTTCTGAACCAGGAATGGTACATTCCTGAAAATAGAGCCTCTACTTTTCTTGACTGTTTAGAGTCAGATATTAGTTTTTCAGCATCATGATGTCATTTTTAACAAGCAGATTTGTGAATATTTATGAGTCAATGTTTACACTGTTAACTAATCTGCATTATGAAAAAAATGTAATTTCTTCTTCTTGGGTGATAGAGGATTATGCTTGTACCAATTAAGTGGCACAGTTAATGTATTTACTTAGTGATTAAATCAAGATACCTACATATTTACATCAGTGCCATCATTTCATTGTCATTTAGCGTCATCAGATCTGTGTGTTGATTATCATTAGTAAAAACAGTGACGTGGAAGCATTGAAAGAAGAACATACAGCAGCCATGACGGATCTCCAACAGACCCACGCAAAGTCACAGAGCAAAATGGGAGATGTTGTTGCAGAGCTGGAGAGGTGAGCACCAGTGTTTGATTTGTGCTCATGCTTTTGCACAAAATTGTGCAAAAGTGTTGGGTTCATACAGGCTGCTGCCTATCTATGCTTTCAGCGCCAAAGAAGCTCTGGTGGGAGAATGGGAGAGAAAAAAAGAACTGGAGGCAGAGGTGGAGAGAGTACGGCAGCAGATGGAGAAGATGGACAAGGAGATTCAACAGAAAGACGAGGAGATCAAGCAAGTGAAGGGGGGGTTAGAGGGGCACCTGGAGAAACAGTTTGCCGAGGAGAAAGCGATGGAGGACAATGCAAGGTAAGCTTCCAACTCGATTTCACACTGTGCTAAAATAACTGCCAGTTTTTGCCTTTTACATTCGCTTTTTTTCCCTTGACTTGATAGGATGTTGCTGGAGGTGCAGTCTTGCCTCGTGCAAAAAGATGAGGAGATGAAGGCCATGGAGGTGAGCCATGCTGTCCTGATCAATCAGCTACAGCAGGAGGTACAGCAGCAGAAAAAAGAGAAGGAAGAGGCACTGGAGCAACTAGAGGAGCAGAGAGGTCAGAGTAATGCTTGGCTCCAAAAAGAGAAAGAAAAAGCACGGAAACTGCTAGAGGACGCCAGCCGGGACAAAATGGAAATACTCAAACAGTTTGAACACGAAAAAGAAGAGAGAGTTAAAATTCAGACGGCACTTAGTGATGAAAAAGGAGCATTGGAGGCTGAAAGGAAAACCCATCAGCAGCTCGGGTCAGAGGTGCTCAGACTACAGATGGAGCTGGACCGAACAGAAGAGGAAAAGAGGAGCCTGCTGTCTCAGGTTGAGCGCATAGATCAGACCAGGATTTCCCTGGAAAAGAAGCTAACCGATGCAGAGCAGGACAGAAGTCGGCTTCAGAGTCACCTGGACGAAGCAGGACAACGGTGCGCCGGCTCCCAAACCCACGCCGAACTCCTGGAGGAAAAGACGCAGGCGCTGCTGAGGGAGTTAGAGGAACAACAGCAAGACAGACGGGCTCTAGTGCAGCAGGTGGAGGTCCTGAGTCAGGAGAAGGTCACACTGCAGTGGGAGATGGAGGAGCAGAGGCTGGAACTCCAAAGGCAAATGACTGAAGCACAGGAGAAGAGGTGAGCCACATGGTAGGTTGATCAAAGACTTGAAACATGGCTGCAGTTCTTAACATGCCTGTCTCTGGTTTCTAAGCTCCACGAATTCAGAGACGGAGCGCTGGAGGAGACAATATGAGGAGCTGTTCGCCAAAGTTAAACCCTTCCAGGTCAGACGTTTCCACCTCAGTCGAAGACAGTGACATTTTACAAATACTCAAATGACTGGATTTGGTTTCTAAAGAAAAGTAAGATAGCTGAGACCTTTAACATGTCTGTGTGTTCGTGTTTACAGGAGCAGCTCAATGCCTTTGCAGCAGAGCGAAATGCCTTGCTCAACGAGAACGGAGCAAACCAGGAGGAGTTAAACAAGTTGTCCGACGCTTATGCTCGTCTGCTCGGTCATCAGAACCAGAAGCAGAAAATCAAACATGTGATGAAGCTTAAAGATGAGAACATTACCCTGAAACAGGTAAAGGAAAGAAAAAAAAACAATGCAGGCATACAAAATAGAACCGCGTCTACCTTCCAACCACACACTTAGAAATAATCTTGCTATTTTGTGTTGAGCGTTTCACTTCATCCTGTTTTTTATTTCCATCTGACTGTGTGTAGGAAGTGTACAAGCTTCGCTCACAGGTGATCCGGCAGAAGAGCGATCTGGAGCAGCTGAAGTCAAAGCTCCCCGGCGCTCCTCAGCGCAAGTTTGATCCAAGCAAAGCTTTCCAACATAACAAGGAGAACAGACAAAGCGATACGACTACTCCTCTTAAAGAAGGTGAGCGCAAGGCCAGAAACAGCACCGTGTCAATCTGAGTTTAAAGACCAGAGACTCCATGTGAAAAGAATTCACTACTTATTTTCCTCTTTATGTGGTCGTGTTGAAGTCTAACTCTGTTTGTTTTGTCAGGAAATCATTATGCCTAGAGGAGCTCTTCTACTCACCAAGAAACCGACGACTAATGGGCTGCCAAATTTCATTTTCATCTTCTTTTGAATACTTACAATTTCCCCTCTTACTTGAATTTCCCCTTTAAATCCACTGTTGTTTTATCCTTATTTATAAATGTGTACAAATAAGAGATGGATTCAAGTCTTAAGTGCCGAGAACGGAGATAACGAATCTTAATCTGCATGATCATGTGAAAATATGTTTTGGGATTTTATCCTTTTTAACTACTGTAACTTTCTCCTTTGTAAATAAAGATAGAATTTAATGCGTTTCTTAAATACTTGTTGCTGGACTTTATTTCTGTTTGATTTAAGAATTTGTTGTGGATTATCCAGGGCATGAATGTATCTGAATAATAGTTTTTTTCTCCTATGTAGTCTTGGCCTTGTCTGTTGTCAGCCAGCAGAGAGCACTCTGGGACTGCAGCCACAGTTACTAGAACACAGCAAATGTCTCTTACGTTTCATCCACACAATACAGCAGCTACAAAAAACACAAATTCACATCTTTGCAGAGGCAGCCTTGGGTTATGGGTCATGAAGCTTTATTTCCTTCAGTTGATAAGACATAGCCTGCAAGTATTCAACCAGAAATTGACTCTGGGACCTTTTTTTTTTTTTTTTACAAGCTATGAGTAGTGAGCAGCAAGTCAGTCGCAGTAGGCCTCCAGGTGGTAAATGCTGCACGGCTTATGGCAGCACTGTTCCACGATGCCTCTCTTCACCTTGGGCTCATCTCGGCCAGACAGAGCCTTCCACAGCCGCTGCTCCTGTCTGGCCCTTTTAGTCAGGAACCCTTTGAAGTGGAGAAAAGTTTCCATATCCTTGTGTTAAGTCTGCTGCGGTGCAAACCTCCAGTTCCTCAAACTACCATGTAGACTGTTCACACTTTAATGGAGACTTAATGGCTATGTAATCTGATCTCCCCAATCCATTTAGTCTTGTTAGTCTCTACTTCAAGAGGAGATATGATGGAGCTCCGACAGAGGCATATCATAGTTTACACCTCTAAAGTTAAACTTCAAAACATCAATGGAATGATTGAGGCAGTAGACCCAAATAATGTGTTTTGGGAGTAGCATAATGAGGAATGTGGGATTTGATTATTGAATTTGTCACATCATGAATATGAAAGCACCAGTAAAGCATAGTAAAAGCCTAGTCACACTGAACTGAATTCAAAAGGAGCCAGAGGGGGGAGTTTGCACACTAATGATGGTTTTGACAAATGCAAAGATTGAGTTCAATGAAGTTTCCAGCATGTTGTCCCTAAACTTTTTTTTCTTTCTCCAGCCAATACCCAAATTGGCATTCTCATTAGGCTCAGACTGAACTTTGAACACACTAGTAAAACACTGCCAAGATTCAAAGCCAGTCTGGTTTCCATGGGTGATGCCATACTGGTCCTTTCTGAACTCCCACTATCAAGGGCATAATTATTTCACACGCGTCTAAAAACAAAGTCAAATGTGGGCCAGAATGAACGCGGCCTTACCGAGCAGATGCTGCAGGTCCCTCTTGTTGGTTCGACTCGGGCTCACAAAGAAACCCCGGTCGCCGCAGACGAAGTACAGGGCGTCCACCAGGTGGGACCCGCAGAGGTGCTGGGCAGGGGCCGGGGCCACCCCAGGGGAGGAGAGCACCAGCAGTAACAGCATGGACACTGTCCATGGTACCCTGGCCATGGGAGGGACACCACTGGGACAGAAAACAAAGACATGTTCACATGGTCTCATAGAACTTTTATGTCTTGAGTTTCACAGAATATCCAAGGCAAAGTGCAAAATAAATCCACCCGTCAATATTTCATATCTGAAAGCCTGAAGTCATATTTAATTTGATAGGATCTTTGTTAATGACACTTGAGCGATACAGAGCTGCTTTCTTTTAATACCTTGAGATATAAGTTGTTTTTTTTTATTATTGTTACCAGATAGCTCCAAGCCTGAAGATTATATCAGCACAGACAACACTGAACCCAACATATACCCCGACCCAAAAATAAGGGCTTTGAAGTGAGCAAAAAAATTGAATAATTTATTTGTTCTTTGGAAATCAAAGGCCAGGATGAAAAAGCAGCGGTCAAATAAGGTCTGCACAAACGTCACTAGTTGATATTTCTATCTTAAAAGTAAACATGAGCCTTAACAGACGAAGTCAGAGATTAAGAAAAATGAAGAACCTAAAAATTACATCCAGATCTGGGTGGTCTCTAAGCAGGTCTCTGATGTTATGCGATAATGATGGGTTGCATGTTTTTTTTTTTTTTTAATTCCCAAAAGAGCTAGATCCTTTTAAAGTGAAAATTTGATGTTATCTGTTAGATGTTAGGTATTCATGGTTAATGTTAAAGGCAAACAGCAGGAAAATGGTTATCTAAGGTTTTGTTTCATGTTATTACAGCATAGCATAGCTCTGTATTAAAGAAACTGGAGTTTTATCAACACGGTCAACCTTATGTGAGTACATAGGCACAGATTTCAGGGGGTGATATGGGGGTACAATCCTCTCAATATTTACAACACGTGTGTTTGTCCTCTGCGATAAAATCACATTTTATTTCATAAGGTCTCGTTCTCTAACACTGCGCCTCCCAGACTTAGCAGTAATATATGAGATTTAATTTTTTTAATTAGAAGAGAAGAAAAGTGCTCTCTGTATAGAAGAGGATGCAACAAAAATGGGCATGAAGTAACAAAATTAAATCATCATAAAAAAAAGACAAAAAAGTGGTCTGACAGAGGAAGAGTCAATAGAAATGCAGTAAGTCTAAGTTCAGAGGAGGCACTAAATTTCTCTTTTGGGCCTGGGACCTGAAAACATTTGGAAACCGCTGCTTTAATAGATTTTGATGACATTTTAACAAGTTATGGCCAAAAAATGTTGTAGCCAAAAACCTTTATGTTTTGAATGTGCAGAAAGGTTTGAAGAGTTCTGAAGTGAAATCATATGCATGGATGTTTGAAACACAGACAAAATACGCTTATATGTGGGGGACAGAAGCTGCCCTATAGAACAACACATAGAAGTGGTACAGAATGCCTGAAAAACTATAAAAAAAAAACAAAAACACACACTCGATTTATAAATATCATATGGTGGCTTTTCCTTTACATAAAAAAAAAAATCCACCATGAACTAACAAAGAAAGGGCAGTAATTGGTTAATAAAAAAAATCTCAAGATTGCAGGAAATAAAATGTTTGATGCTCAAAATTTCCAAGAGCATTAACCCCAGCCCCTGGTTTAACACCCCCCCTCCTCCTCTAAATGATACCTCATTTGTGATGGATATTCTCCTGGGTTTGAAGTTCAGTTCACTTCCTGTTTCAAGGTGAAAAACATATTTAGCAGTCATTTAGAAACTATATAGACCTTTTGTGGACATTTTACAGTACAGTGCAGAATATTGGATTGAAAATGAATCATTTTAACAGTGTCTTTAACAATACACCTGTGCCAGGCATTACAACATTGGCAGGGTATTCTACAGTATCTGGCCTGCCACTCCTCTCTCCCTCTGGGCCCAGAGCCAGGCTCCTTGGCGCAGTAGATTGGTTGAATTATAGATCCTGACCATGCTACTCTTTACTTTCATCCTGGTTATTATACACATAAATTTGAAGAGTTGAAATCTCCAAGGAATACAGAGAAAGTTGCTTACCTGTGTTTGAGGCCTCAGTGCAGAAGAGCAGCTGGTGGTCACAGATGAGAAGGCCAAGGCCTGCAGGACTATACAGGTCCAGAGAACATCTCTACTTGGCTACCTTTCCCCCCTTTATAAACTCCCCACCTCCACCTGGCCTTTGTCAGCCTCAGCGGAAAACGCTACGGTCTAGTCATTAACACGCTGACCTGTAAGTATGCTGATCTGCTTTTGAGTGGCACTAAGTCATTTACTGAGTGTGGGACCAACAGCAGAGTTAGAATAAAGTTCAAAGGACAGTCACCCGGACTGATACCCAGTTTCAACCCCTGCTGTGGGATGGCCTGACTGACACACTTCACAAGCTGACAGACAAACACCATATGCCAGCTTCTAGTCTCACTGTAGATTAGTGGACTTTAAGGCTTATTAGTGACCACTAGTGGTGTAAGGAAGATAAAGCTGATCAAATCTCATGACATCCCAAACAGGTTATGGTTTCACCTGCATCTGCTACGTGTTTGTTTATGTGACAGCAGGACTGTACGGATTTTCATGAGACGGGTTGAACATGAGCTAAGGAGCAATTCAGCACATGTTGGAGCAGATCCAAACAGACGGTTAATGCAGGAGGGTTTTTGTTGTCACTTCTACTTTCATGGCAAAATAGGGTGTTTTATTGTGTTACAGCGCTGTGGGGCCTTTGCAGAGGTATGCACTTTTCAGAGTGTCCTTTTAGTTTTACGTCTCTAATCTGTCTGTCAGTATGTCTGAAACAAATCAGAAAAATACAAGTAAGCACAGAATATACGGTGCAATATATGATAGATGTAAACCCTGGCAGAACATTTGTAGCTCCGATTCTGTGAGCAAATGTCTGTCCTCTGTCCTCTGCATAACACTATGGGAAGTGATTTGTTATGCCTTCTGCGAAAAACACATTTAATATGATTTGTGAATTGGCACTGTTTTCAGTAAATCTAGACATCAAAAGGAACATTTGATCCAAATACCGCTGGCATGTAAAATTTGAAGGCACACCTCATTTAAAACAGAATTTAAATGTATATAGCATCTGTATATTGACCTCAAAAAATATGCAATAGTTATTCTATTCAAGACTGTCTTTAACCCTTGAAGACCTAGAAATATCTCTGTGGCAACTTCCAAATGCATTTCCCCTACATTGAACCTTTTCTAAGTGAATTATCACCATTTATTATCATATTGTCCTCAAAAATCAGGTGTTTTCCTATATTTAATTTACTGATTATGTAGATGTTCATAAAACCTTACTGTAAATTCAGAGGGTATCATATCAAAACAGAGAAAATTGAAGAAAAAGTGGCTTTTTCAGCAAAATATGTCCTAAACTGAACATAAAATGAACACACACATTGTCATTTGTCAAACTTACATGGGTTTTTATCGGTCAGTCAGTGTTGCAGAGAATGATAGACGATGAGAGAGGATGAGGCCTCTTTCTACTTTTTATTTCTATTTGTGTGTGTGTGTGTGTGTGCACATATATGTGTGTGTGGTGGTGGTGGGGTGTACTAATTTTATATGTAAAGCACTTTGTACTACATTTCAATGTATGAAAAGTACTGTATAAATAAAGATTGATTGATTAATTGATTAATTGATTGGTTGATTGGTTGACAGTGTTTCCACTTTCACTATAGAGCCTCTAAAAGTCTAAATCAGTCATATCTGATGATCAGAGCCAGCCCGCCCTATAAGCGAACTAAGTGGCTGCTTAGGGCCCCACAACCACCAGGGGGCCCCAAACTTTTGTATCATGCTATTTGATTTGTTTAT
>JAPTMW010000002.1:29969807-29982020 GCA_029822955.1 Ostorhinchus angustatus
AATTTAGATGATGATGTAAAGAAAATTCAATCTAAAGACGATATAAAAATGTGCAGTTTAATAATGACATTCTGCATTATGGTTTTGTAGCCTAGTAAGCTGTGAACTAAACACCTGAATATGTCCAAATACTTATGTCCATGTAGTGTATTTTCTCTGTAAAGCTCCCAACATTTCACTCTAGCTGGAATCTGATGCATCTGAATTATGTGTACAGCTGTGTTCATTTTTTTCTTTTTCTTTTTTATTAAGAGCACAAATTACATTTACTGTAGTCATTCTTCTAGACATTTCTTTCCTTATTTTTTTTTTTTTTTGCTCTTTGTTTTGTTTCTTTCCCCTTTTTTATTGACAGTGCCCAAACAACGAGGAAGGAAAAAAAACACAAATCAGCACAAATCAAACAGACAAACAAACAACATCCCCCTCAACCCCCACACCAAGCTAACTCCATCCCAGAACCTTTTAAGCAAACCCTCCTCACCAGTTATTGACATAGACCTCAAATTATGTCCAAATCCTTTCAAACTTATATAACTTATCCTTCAAAATAAAGCAAATCCCTTCCAAATGTAAAATTTCTGACATTTCCTGAAACACCAATTTCAGTGATGCACCCTTTTCATCTTTCTAAGACTTCAATATTAGCTTTTTGGCCTCTATTAGGCAGTATGACATTAGTTGTTGTTGGAAGGGGTTAAAGTCTGTTTATTTTTTCCGGAGTACCCACGATTATTGTTTCTGAGTCAGGCTCTAAAGGGCGCTTGAATATCTTAGATACAATCCCAAATATTCCAAACCACAATGGCATGATTTTATGACAGAATACAATATTATGAGCCAGCTGTGTTTATTTTGACTATTTTGTGAGCTTGTGATTTACTGTGGTGAGTGTGATTTCTTGGCAGGGTTTTACATGGTGTAGGAGCTAGACTTTGAAAATGAATTATTATTGTGGCTCGCTGCGTACAGCTCAGGAGGACCAGATTCAAATCAGCTGACCTTATTCTCCTGGGATGGTAACAGTCATTGTGAATCTTAACTGTATTTTGTTACAGTATAACTGGTTCCTTTATTGCTTGATTTAATTTGAGAATCGAGGCTTAATCTGAGAATACACTTGGTAGGTTTTCTAATTTCCCAAATGCAGTCCCTACCCTTTAGGCTATGGATTGCTCTCTTGTCATGACTATCTGAGGTGAAGTGCATAGTTAAAAAAAAGAGCATCCTGTGCCCTTTTCATCAACTCATTAGAACAGTCTTTGCTTATGTCTGGCACAGCAGACACCCCTGCAAAATAATAATAACAAAGATTTTTCCCATATATATTTCTGCGTGTACACCTGTGCTGTTACCCATGTATATAGAAAAAAAAAGAGGTGTTCGTTTGTGTGTGTGTCTACGTGCATGCATGTACTTACCATTGCTATTAAATGACCACTCCACGGCACAAAAAGCAATTACACCCCCGCCCCCACTCCACCCCTAAGCTAAATTCAGAAGCAGTGAATGTGGACTTTTAGGAGAGCCTGGGGTGATCCAGCAATTGGAGCAAGAGACGGAAATGGGGTGAGACGGATGAAAAACAGGAAAGGAAAGGGATAGGTGTGTGAGTGAAAACGCTCAATCTGGAAGAGTGGCGATGTGCTATAATAGCTGCAGAGTGAGGCAATCTTGTGGAGTTGAATAGTGTTGAAAATACTAAGACAGAATGGTAAAAACAGAGCTTAGTCTGAGCTGAGCGCTATTGTAAAACAGAGGTCGCACGCTCAAGGACAGATGCATCTAACATCATTAGACTGCTTACGTCGGAGCTCTATATGAGCTGGTTTTGTGAGCATTTGGGTAAATTTGGTCATTTATCTACTTTGCTTTTCTATATTTGTGCTCATCGGGTGATGTTGGAATTGGTGATTGACCTCTCGTCACTTTTACCAACTAAGTTATACCACCCGTCCCGAAGGCAATGGCAGCACAGATTTAGCAATGTGTGAACACAACGATGGATGAACAGAAGGTGCAACATTGAAATGTCAGATCAAAGCTTGCAGTAGGGCAGCAGATGAAAAGATTGGTGCCTTGATCTTCGAGACACACAAGCCAAAACGTGCACATACATGCACACTGCAACAGGAAGCCAAACGGATATATCAAATGAGTACTGTTTATCCAGATGGTTTGAATGAGGAGCTACAATTTAACTTTTCTTCAGCCTATAATGATAGATGTGTGTCAGGATGAGAGATGAGAGATGCTGGTGTGCTATAATAATATTTCTCTACATAAATATATTGTGTATTTTTGGTCTTAGCCAAAACATGAAAACTTCCTTTTTTTAGTTGCTTCAAATCCACATGATGAAGGGTCTGTCTATCAAAACAATAAATACAATAAAAATAAAATAAATAAAAATGTAGAAATAGATGGCATCAAAAATGGGATTGTGCTGCTTGTTGATTTCAGCGTTCTTTTGACTCAGTGAAAAATCATGTTTAGAGATGACTTGGTAAGATTTTATTTTCATAAATAAGGTCACACACACTGTTTAGCTTTGTGTAGAGGATGCATTCACTGTGGGTTCATTTATGCCACACAATGTTTATGCAATGTCACTATAAATGTCACATTTATTTCCATTCAAAGTTGCATTATTTTTTCACTAACATCTTTCCCTGATGACAGGAGAGTTGGCCTACTGCGACTGTTAATGAGGTTAAGATCTTAGCTCTGCGGTGGCTAATCCATGTGTGAAAATGATGTCTCATGCTCCCTGAACCAGTCTTTCACGATTTGTTTTGATTAATCCTAGTGTTTTCATCTTAGAATACGTCTGTGTCATCAGTGTAGAGAAAATCCACCAATGTTAAGCCCTGGTCCTTCCAGTATCTTCAGGTTCAGCTGTTTTGGACACATAGTGTTGCTCAACTTAGACCTGACCAACTGAATGGACTCCAGATCATAACCCTGCCCCCACAGTCCACAGTCATTAGGCATGATGGGTAATCACTTCATCTGCCTCTCCTCTCATCCTGATGCACCCATCACTCTGGAACAGGGTCTGGAACTGGACTCATCAGACCACATGACCTTTTTCCATTGAAACACCATCTCGTCTTAATGCTCTCGATCAAACTGATGGTTATTTAAGAAATGAGAACCTACTCACAGCACAAGTAAAAGGATTAAAGAACATGTTTCAGGTGAAATATTAATCAGGGGAGTAATTATTCAATGTAAGGCTCTTATCTGTTTGCTTTGTTAAATCTAAGTGGTATTTTGTTTTGGTTTTGTTTTGTTTTGGGGGGGTCTTTTTGTATATAGATGTGTATATTCACTTGATTTTAATGATGTAGGTGCAAATTACATCAAAGGGTTAACAGACCAAACATGAGACTATCATGGATTTCTCAAAATTAGAATATTGTTGTCATTACTTGATATGTGAGTTAACAAGATAACAAATATATTTGCGCTTTAAAATTTCTAAAAATGAAGAGGCACAGATGTTATATAACACATTTGGTTGGTTTATGTGTAAAGAAGAACTGAAACTATGAGATACTTTTTTCCATTGATGTCACAGGTATTTGTGTAGGTGGGGTGCGTAGGTAGTCATCAGTCAGTTGCACAAGTTGCACAGGATTTTTAAAATATTACCGACAAAAGAAAAATACTTTGTGAATGTAAAATTTTATTCCCACAAATCTAACCCTAACCTTTCTTGACATTCAGAATTATTAGTATTTGTAAAATTGTCTGAGATAGTTTCATGAAAGCTTATTTTGTTGCCAATATAGGTTTGCAATGCCATTCAGTTAAAAAACAGTCAGTTGAATGGATGTTATTCGAAAATGGCAAATGTGCATCGTCCGTATGACTAATTTATTGGTTCTCTATGTAGTATTTGCACATGCTTGTGTTCTTAGTTACTTGTTGAAGTGTGCTTTCTCCATTTCTAAGCCATTATTGATGCCCTCTGTCTTATTCTCCAACCCTTTAGCCAAACTGAAAACTCAAATGAGACATCCAATACATTTTTTCAAAAGACAATTTCAGTCTTTTGGGTTGTTTTTTTTAAAAGTTATTTGATGTTATAAAAGCAGGTGATCGGCAGCCATTAACAGAAATTGAAATATTTTGAGTGTATCCAAGTGTATATTTGAGCCAAATGCGAAGATATTATCTCACATTGATATTATTAAACAACAGGATATCTAGGAAATAAATTGCATTTTGAAGCTAATGGAGATCCAACAGACAGTCCTCCTTAAACAGATGTGTAGATGCATATAAAAACCCTTGCTGCCTTATTGCCACTCCTTAGCTCTTTTTTGGCACCAGCAGTGTAGAACACTAGTTTCCATTAGCATAGAAATGGAATTGGTAACAAATGAAGCAGACTCAAACACTAACTGTGCTTGAGGGCACAAACATGGAAACATTTCATATATTTAACCCTAAATGAAATGCATCATGTTCTGCTTTCACTCAAAACCTCCTTACCTTCCTTAGTACAAAAGAAGGTAAATAACTTACTGTTCGGGGGGCCTGCTCGGGCGTAACTGAGAGGAGCGATGATGCAGGAGATGATGACACCTGACAATCTATAATGTCTCGCACAGGTATCCAGTCTTCCAGTATCGGAGCCAATCCCTGGAGAGAGACGAATGCCCCACTAGTTGCTCCTCAGAGATAATGAGCTGCTGAGTGCTGAGTGAGATGTTTGGAGGGCCAGAGGGCTGGGATTGGAGTTGCATCACTGGCTCTGTATGGAGAGGGCCTGTACTCGGCTCTAAATTAGTGCGCCTTCTGGATCAATGTGGGCTGTAATTAGCTGCTATTGATCCTAGACAGATCAGCCACTACAGTAGGCCACAGCCAAGCACCTCTCAACGTCCATCAAGCTGCATCCCCACAGCCCAGCAGCACAGCCTCAGATCACTCTGAGAGCAAACAAATAATATCAGCCAGCACACTCAGCTCCTGGTAAGTGCACTAAAGATACTGTTCTACATTTCAGGATTCACTTACATATTCCATTAGTGCACACTGCAATGCATCTTTTTGATTCAGTGTTTTATCTTGCGTTCCATTAAATCATATAGATTACATTATGTGCTTGCGTAACATGCGGAAAAAAATGGCCCAAATCTCTGGCTATTATCCTGATGCATCACCCATAAATCAGATGTCATTATGCACCAGAACTGTGGACAGCACCAGAAATGATGGTAATGTAATCTGGCATTAGGAAAAGGAGATCCAATCTTCTCCAAAATTATCACAATCAAGACTTTTAAAAATCTCATCAAAGTGAAAGAAGTGATTTTGCTCTTTTTCACTAATGCTAATGATCCTCATTAGTAATGTGATGATTAAGGTGTTTTTCTCTCTTCTTGTATGTTTAAAAGGCAGCTTGGTGTAGTTTTCTGGCAGTGATTGGTCGCAGCAAGTCTTATTGTAAATAAGAAACTACTCAGACATTTCATACGTTAAAATTGTTTTTTGTCGATAGGTTCGTTTCCAAAATGTTGGTCTTGCTTGAATTTGTAATCATAATAAAATATATGGCCTGTAGTTCTAATAGCCCTGCCTGTCAGAGATATAAAGGTGAATTAAATGCCTGAATTATTTAAGTCCATTGAACAAATGCAATTTAGAATAAAGGCAAAAGAAGTGTGTGAAATGTGGTTGAAATTACTCTATGCACATTGTCATTTCTCTTAAAATGACACCGTCTAAGGACTTCACACGTTCATGCTTAATAGACTTGAAATTTCCCCTTACTTAAGTTAGAAATGATCATGCTCAAATTGTAGTGTTTCAGAGAGTGTGCTTCAAAGAACAATAATGGCACATTAAAGATTCAACACTGTCCGTTCATTTAGGAAACAGTTTATGAACACAGCTCTCGACTTGCAAGCATAAAGGACATTTATGGTTGCGGGGTGTATAATTAACAGTGATGACCTTTAACAAACAATTTCTCTGTTTAAAAATATGGAGGAAAATGGGTCCGTGGAAATGGTGAAACAGGAAAGAAAGGCGTGAGATTGTACTAATATCAATGAATATTCTCTGCCATCCATGTCTCTGGAAGCCTTTCATAAACAAAAAGCAGCTAGAGGTGTTTTTCTTTTGAGTCAAACACCAACACACGCCTTATCCATAAGGCTTCATCAGCTCCACTGATAGGAGTAATGATACCATTTAGATGTGTTGTTTTATTTAAAAGTCTGTCAGACTTTGGCCAACTTCACTGCTGAACATGAATAATTGCCTCTAACCCCATCCAGACCTACCCTCAAACTTATTGAACTACTAGAATATCCAATCTCACCCAGTCCAAATGTCCTTTTGCTGCAGTCTGGCTTGGTTAGATTCAATATTGCGGTGATGTGTGCAATTCCAGGCCCAAATGAATCTCCCAGTGCAAGCCCATCTCAGAAAAGATGTTTCCAGAGATTGAAGCACAGGGATACCAGGTGGAAGAGTAGTGGCGCAAAGTGAGTGAGAGCAATTTGCACTCGCCGGTTTAACCAAACCTTCTCTCGTATATAAAAAAGAAACTTGAATAAGCAAGTTTAAAAAAAGAAAAGAATGATAGAAGTGATTTTCTCAAAGACTATATGAAACATTTGAAAGGTTCTTTCTCTTTTGCTCATACAGATCAAATATTGTCTAGACACCCACTCACCGCCACAGCTCTTTGAAAAACAATAAAAGCCTCACTTTTACTTTTAACAAGAATTTTTAATATGTAAACAAAAACAGACATAAAAAATTAACGTTAATGGCTTGTTCCTTGCACTATTTTACTCTTGCAGTCATTTTCACTAACTGTCAAGAATTGTTATTTTGTTTGTTTGTTTTTTTTCGGTGTTGTTTCCATCATATCCAATACTTTGGTTGCTCCCCCTTAAATGTCAGTCCACCTTAAACACAACCAGACTCTAGTAGGGTCCAGGTGCAGCCCTTCATTACTTCCCTATACATGTGCAGCTTCTCAGGCTGTAAAAAGACACTGATCCTTGATGTTTGAGCTTAGATGGCTGTTGAGTTATGAGTTATGTATGCTATATATCGGAGCTCCGGTTTAATGCATTGACCTCTTCTGTTTGGTTTTAGATTGACTGATTTGTTTTCATGTCCAAAGGCCAGGGTTGTTGTTCTCATGGTTCATTGTTCGCACAGCGTTCAACTGCAACAGGCTGCAGCTCTTACCTGATACAGAACAGAAGACAACAGCCTCTGTAGAATCTAAATCTACCTGAGATTATCATAGTGACTGTCAATAGAAGTAGATAAAATTCAGTGTCACCACTGGATGTAGATGAACAGTTCATTAAAGGGATCCTTCTATAAAGAGACCAAAGTCCTTGGTGTGTGTTCACACCTTGGTTCTGTTGCCCTTAAGTGGACAAAAAGTCTGCTATTGCTGGTTCAAAAGCATTAACCTCTTAGGCACATCATGTTTTTATGATAAATGTGATGTCTTATTGGAGCAAACATATTTTTAGTAACACTGGCTGTGCATCATTGCAGAACAGCTTCAGTTGCAAGTATTCAGGACAAAATCAGCATCTGTAGCTCACAGAGCAGCCGAGGAGAAAAAGAAATACATTTACTTTGTACACAACCACACATTGGCAATCAAATACAGCTACAGTTAGCTATGCAAGCTTCGCTGAAAACTCACTCATCAAGAATAATTAACACATGCCACACAGATGCTGTTGATGATATTCAGGGAGTTTTTGTGTCAGTTTTTCATCCTTTTTCCTCACTTCATAAGCCTTGCTGGAGAGTTTGCTGCAGAAATTAGCGTTTAGTATGTAACATATGCAATGTTTCTGTCAATAACAAGACAACTAGAGACAGTAGACCCCTGGCCCCACTATGTTGTATAATTCCACTACATTGTAAAAGAAACATGTTGTAAATCAATTGTTTACCCATTTAAACATACTCCTAGGATTTTGATTTATGTTAAAGCTACGTATGACTTTCATCAACAATTTTTCATCAAATCTGTAAAACCCGAGTCATAGTCTAAGTATCATAGCCTAAGTATCATGAATCCGTAAGTCTTTCTTTGAGGACGCACCTGAATCTCTTCTTCACAGTGAACAATTTTGAAGTCTACTCCACCACAGATAATCCATATGTTTGCAAACAGAGCCCATAGGTCACTCGGGCATTTTTGGAAATTTGTCACAACGTGCATTGTGGGAAGCGGAGCTCCACGCAGCTGCAGTAGTAAGAGGCAATGAAGCCGTTTCCGTGTTTGCTGCTGCTGCGGTCGTTTTGCGGCTGCGTGGAGCTCCACTTCCCACAATGCACGTTGTGACAAATTTCCAAAAATGCCCGAGTGACCTACGGGTTCTGTTTGTAAACAAATGAATTTTTTATGGGTGAGTATACTTTAAAATAGTTCACTGTTAGGGAAGAGATTCAGGTGCGTACTCACGGAAAGACTTAAGGGTTCATGATACTTAGGCTATGACTCGGGTTTTACAGATTTGATGAAAAATTGGGTACGAAAGTCATACGCAGCTTTAAGACGGAGCAGGTATGATTTACTTTAAAGAAGGTCAGTATTATTACCAGATAGAGAATGAAGATCCATCAAATGTAAAAATGAAAATCTAATCCAGCACTGAATTGTCTTTTGCAACAGGAAGAAGCTGATCTTGTGGAAATATATTGTCATGCAGGATGTGTAATTTTTTTTGTCTTTCAAAGCAAAGTTGCCTTTATTTTAAACAAAATGACAAAAATGTCAAAATATATATAATATATATTTAATAATATATCCAAATAGTGACAAATCTCTTTAGACAAATTTGAGAATTGAGATTCCACATTTGGAACCAAACTTTGGTACAAACAGATGGACAGTCATAGACGGACAGACAGACCCGACTACAAAACACTCACAGGGGTGACTGAAATGTTTATTTTTTTATTTTATTCTGCATGGTGATATACAGGGTGTCCCAAAAAATTGACATCATTTCATTGTCTAATAATTTGTTTAAAATGTGTT
Organism: Ostorhinchus angustatus; assembly: GCA_029822955.1. Lineage (NCBI taxonomy): Eukaryota > Metazoa > Chordata > Actinopteri > Kurtiformes > Apogonidae > Ostorhinchus > Ostorhinchus angustatus. The sequence goes on from JAPTMW010000002.1 coordinate 29,978,857, forward strand.
TGCTCTTTTTGGTCAAAAAAAGTCATCATTTTTATTTCTCTGCTTTCAGGAATAGACATGCCATTTTCTGCAACAGAAAAGGCGTTCTGTGTATTGAAGTACGCCCAAACTCAGTCAAATGTGAATGAGCAATGTGAATTTGTTAGAAAATTTCCTAAACAAGTGCCAACAGGAAAGCAGATTTGGATGTGGCAGAAGAAGTTTCAAGAGGAAGGCTGTTTGTGTCAGAAAAAAGGATCTGGACCAGAATTTTTCATTTGAAATTTGTAGAATAACCATGTTATGTCCCAAATAAATCCTATTAAGTATCATTTCTCCTGACCATGTAGTCGCTCTGATATGGACATCTCAAATGATGTCAATTTTTTTGGGACACCTTGTATTATGTAAGGAAGATAAATTGCTGAATTTGGCACTCAGGCTTTCTTTATTACACTACCATTAATGAAGTTCGAACCTTTTTGTTACTTATGTGTTTCGAAGCTATTACCAAACTTTGAAATAACGTGCCACCAAGTTTTTCATTTCTTCTCTACTGCCATTCCTTTCTTTCTGAACTTGTTTATTACTCTCTGAATGTGACTGTGAATTTGTTGTAATGGCGTTGAAATGGCCCTTCCTGGATGACTGTGTTTGAGATTCTAGCTGCGCTGCGTCCTGTAGTGTCCACTTCAGTCAGCGCTCAGGCTCAGAGATGTGTCAGTGGCTCCGATGCGGCTTGTCAGGCATGCTCCAGCTTCCGGCCAACCCGGTCCAGCCAGCCCCAACCCTCCTCACACTCCTGGGACCATCCACAGACAGCCATCACAGCCCTGGTCTCTCACTGTCTCTCATCCTCTCATCACCAGTCTCCTTGTCCCTCAAGTCTCGCCATTGGAGTGTGAACATCAGGATTAGGTAAATGACAGGAGGAATCCACAAAGTTGACTAGGCAAATGTCCTTTGGGTCTGTCTGCTATCTTGATATGTGGACTTGTGGAAAGAAAACACATTTTTTTTATTTCCTCGTGAAAAGTTGAACACAGTAGTTTGCTATTGTTAACTCTTTCCATTAGGTAGAGTAAATCAATTTCAATCAATTTAACCGCTGCATCAACAAACTTTAAAAGGTGTTTGATACAGCATGGGGCCAATCAGGAAGTATCTCCATGTAGAGGCCAGGAAATAGAAACACGCTAGATTGACTCACATCACTTAATGTCATTACCGACAAAGGGGAAACTGTCAAAATGAAGATGAGCTTCATCACATTCATCGCCCTTGGTGCTCCCATGAGTAACGTATGCACTCCAAAAACGGAGCAGCCACTCTCCATGCATTCACAGCACTCCATTTTCACATGATGGCTTTCACTGGATCCTATTCCCCTCGCTACTTTCAGGAAATGACTGAAACCTGAATGCAGAAATTAAAGGCAGCACCTTGTGTTACTTTAATAAGTCTCAGTATCCTGCATTCAGTCTTATTTTAATGAGTTCTTTAGTAAATCTTTACTCATCTGCACAGTGCTCTGCATGGTTGAGGGCCCCAATGGAAAGCTATTAGGTGGTCATGATGTGTTTAGTTTCATCCATACAGAAATTGCTGAAGGCCTGGTGAGTCTTTGACCCTTTCATAGTGATCAGTGGAATTTGGCTGCCATGTTGTTCTGTGTTCGTTTGCCAAAACAGCTATTTCAGCTGTGGTAACAATAGTAAATTGCAGTAGCCGAACTGCTATGTGGATTTGAGTTTATTCATTACCACACAGTGTTATGGCCAGACTCTGCAAATGGAGAACCTATTAAGCATGAAAAGGGCATATGAGGGTTCTTTTTTTCCAACCTGTGTTTATTCCTTTAACAAAACAAAAGGGCAAAAAAATGTTTAGGCATTTGTCACAACTGGCCACTACAGACATTGCACCAACGGTAAATGGCTCTTACTTCACTGTGAATTGTTCTAAACACTCAGTTCGAGTTATCCTATGTATTCATGAATCCACTGAGGCTAAACCATGTGCATATTCACTCTTATTATGACTGTTTTTACTTTAAATCAGCTAATTGTATATTTATACTGTAATCTCTTAACTACGCAAAAGGCTAAAAAATGATATTTGTTGAACATCTGTCTCTTTATCACAAGATGGCATCACTGTTGACTTGTAATGTAATTAAGATTTAAAGAATACTCTGGCAATTACCTGTCTAATGGGGCGTTTATCAGCCCTCATTCTCCAAGCTGTCTGTCTTGCTGGCTGGCTCACTCAGAGGCAGGCAGATGCATATGTAATTGCTGCCAATAGACGAGGCAGGGAAGTAGCTTCAGCAGGACAGTTGTCTTACAGCTTGATGACTCTGGACCTTTGATTCTCTCTATTGAGAAGAGGAAAAAAAACGTATTTCCCTTATGGGAGAAGTTGTTGATTGCCTGATCCACCAGCGGTCCAGAAACCCGCTACCTGTGTCTGTCACTTGAACAAGATTGGTGAAAGGAGGGCACTATGTGCAGTAGGAGTGTAACCACATGGAACGATCCATATTCAGCGATGCAGTGATGAGAGTGGGTTACCTTTTCCATCACTTGTGACACCTGAAAGACACCCCGCAGTGTTGCCCTGACAACAGTTATGAACCTACGTGCCTCCTGGGGTGCAAGGTCAGGGTTGAGTGACATCTTGTCTTTCTGCCTCTTTGCTCCAGTGGGTGGTGTGGACTGATTGTGGAAGTGCAGGATGTAAGTTTATGTATGTTTGTGAGTGTGATTTGATGTGATGTGTAGACGGGGGATCACCAGGGAGAAAAGGGCAACTTGCCACCTCTATAGTTATAGTGTGTGTGTGTGTGAGTATGTGTGTTGTGTGTATATGTGTGCTGTGAGTGCAGAGGTTGATGGTGCCATTAAAATAGTTAGAGGGGTGATTAAATAGATGGGAAAGGGCAGGGAAGGTTACAGAGCAATGGTAGAGGCCTACAGGGAACATTGGTTTTCATTTCTTGTAGTAGAATAAGATCTGCCACTGCTTGATATTCTGATGGAAAGTTTATTGCATAAAATGTTGGGAATGTGCAAATTCTCTAACATACAACACAAAGTTTCAGAAGTAAACATCAACCCACGTTCTTTTTTCAATAATACATTTATCTGTTAATATATTTAAAGAACAAGTAAGGTTGCCCTTAT
>JAPTMW010000002.1:30073642-30090352 GCA_029822955.1 Ostorhinchus angustatus
CAACATAGTGACTGCACTTATCTGTAGATTAACTGTCATGTTTACACTGTAGTTCTATTTTTAAAATGACATTCACCTCCTATAAAACTGAGAATTTATCAAGTGATTGAAGTCGATAAGAACGCATTATTGTATAGTGCATTGCAGTGTATTCAATAATAATAGTAGATCATAGGTTCTAAAAATGTGCAAATTTCAATCAAATCATTTCTTTTCAGTTTATTTTCAGAGCTTCAACACAAGCTGTCCCATAGGGCTCCTTGCAGATTTTCATAAAACAGGTTTAGTTGTGTATTCCAAAAGGCCCCCTGCTTTCACTGGATCTCAGCTCCCTATTACACACTTATTACCTCGTCTGCTCAGAGCATCACAGCCAAATAGCATGTTCTTTTCTCACGATATCACGCAGCACTCATTACAATTGTTCACTATATTTAAAACATTACTGACTAGGGTGTAAGACTCATTCGCACATGATCAGAAATATCAGATGCATGTAAAACGGAAGCCAGGTTCAGTTTCTTGTCATTTTCCAGTGGAATTACAGTGAATAATAATGGGGTTCTGCTAAACATATGAAGTCAAGACAAAAATATAAAAAATAGGTCAACAGATTGACACAGTGCACTCTGCACAAATCACTTCTTTGCTGGTTTTCCGCCTCTCTGCCTCTCTTTTCCTTAAACTGATGCTCTACATCTCTTGGTCTATCTCAGTCCCACTCTGTCACCAGTCTTCAGCACATCCCAGGGGTGTGTCATCCCAGCATGTCCACCTCTAGACAACCGGCATCATTACACCCTCTACAGTCTGTAGCAGTTTTGGCCTTTAATCTCTGAGGGACCTGAATGAGGCTCTCTACATTCTCATCTGCTGCTTTATCCCCAGGGCAGGAAACCACACAGAGAACCCACCACCCACCTGGTTTTCTTACTGTCTGGACAACATTCAGCATCTTATACCACTCTCACTTTGTTTTACTCTGTCTGAAAATGTCTCTCACCTTTCTCCCACTTTCCTTTATGTCATCTTTTGCTCTTCTGTCACACCGTGCGTGTCCGTTCCCTCTGTCTCATTCTTTTATTTTTTTCATTTCTCTCACTCGTGCTGTCTCTGTATTGGTACTTTAGTGGTCATATCACACATTTATTATACTGAGACCCTCTATGGAGAAGGAGCACAGTCTATGTGTCATTGTGTTCCATTTCACACCATCTTTTCTTGTTATCTCAGCTCCAGGCTTGACCTCCTATCTTCATGGGCACTGAAATGTATCTATATGTTCTTAACCAGAACAAACCCTTGCACTTGTAAAAGCTGGCTGTATTTACCCTATTATGTATTTTCATTTCTTCCTCTAATCCAAAGTGATAAATGACCACAGCAGCCAAGGAGAGCTTGGTCCAAATAGTCTGCCAAACACTGCGACTGACATTCTGGCACGGATACATCCACTGTGTCTAGGAGGATGCTTTATGCCAGAGCAACATCTTCGGATTTTTCTGTCTGTCCTTTTCTTTGGAGACAGACTTCCCTGTCTCTGCAAGAACAGAAAGAGCCTCTAATGATGTGGCCTCTGTAGTGAGATTCAGGGACTAACCTTAACTCTCCAGACGGAGAAGCCTCCTCTGTGAGAGTATTGACAGAATCCTCCATGACAGGATGAGATGAACCACTGTGACCAAGATATTTAATATATATGATAAAGTACCTCAACACTTCACATCAGTTCTTGGCAAAAGGGATGTGTTTACAGTCTGCAAGGCAAGCATTTGATTGGAACATAAAGTAACTGTGGTGTTAAGTCGTCTTCGCTGCATAGACATATACTTGAGCCTCCTGTTAAGCCAACATTGCCAAGAAACACAACTGTCTGTGTTCTGGAGTGTGGAGCCAGTGAGGGTTATTGTAACAGTCAGATTCACTAGAAACGACTACGGCTTGCTGCAGCACTCGCACAGTCAAGGGCTCAGCTAAGAGGTGTTAGTGTTAACCTGTTACACGTTTTGGGTGAAGCTTATTGCTTGCAGCGGCTGGTGGCACCATGTGTCACAGATGCACAGTATCTTGACTGTATGTTGCTCTCCACAGGCCTTCTGGGGCATTAACAGTAAAAAGGACTGGGCTATGTTGTATAGGAGTGTGAACATGCTCATTCTAAAATGTATTTTTGTATAGATGCAATTGTAACTTGTTGTATTCATTAAGATTAACTGAAATGAGTACGCACAGAGTAATTTAGAGCAAGATAATCATTACTGTGTAATGAAATCCCACAAATTGATGTTAGAATCTCACACCAAAGGGTTTATTTCACAATATTGACTGGTTTGCTGTTCAGGATGTTGCTTATTACACACAATTTACTCAAGAAATCGATAATTTGACAAAAAAAAAAAAAAGATTAAAAAATCACCCAAATGTTTTAACTGTTTACATTAAATAGAACTTAAATTCTACAGGTGGAATATTTGTACATTCCCTGCTTGTTATATATTGCATCGGTTTGTTGTACAAAAACAAAAAACAGCCCATTGAATTGCAGCATTGTCCAATTATGAATTCAGCATAGCCATGTATTTTAATTACTTTGGATTGCTTCAACATGTCTTACATTATTATTCAGTGTGAATGAATGCAGCACTCATGTATTTTTATGCTTTCTGAGAAGATCCAAACTATAGCCAGCCCTGGTATATGAAACACAAAGACAGTGTGATGGTTTGCGTTGCACAAAGGGTGGCGATGCCGCTAACGGTCTGATCTGCAAACACCTAGAAATGTAGCTACATAGGGAGCTCAGTTTGGTTGACAGCAGTACTATTTAGCTAGGCAAAAATGAAACTTTATTTTCTGTGAAGTTAGAAGTGGAGTCTTTGGACCTGAGCAGTTTTTTGTTTGTTTTTTTTATTTTTCACTGCAAGTAGTACTGCACAATAGTACTGCAGTCTCCTGTGCCCTCTTAGATCCTAGAATTTCCAGGACAGAAATGCATTTCTGCCTGGCTCTGTGTCAACTCCATCCTCTGGTGTGCTGTGTTAACATGTAGCCTACATTTCCTGCATGTGGTGCAGTGCCTTTAAACTTTCAGAGTAAATAAAGCAGACTTTACTCTTAAGCAAAGTATTGATTTTAAGCATGTAGCTGTGTTTTCTGATTCCCACCTATATATTATGTAACAAAACACAGCTACTTACCAAATATGTAATGCTCTCACACATATCCTGTTTCTCAGTAACACTTTGCATTTGTAAATTAGGATACTGGGCCAAAATGCATAAAAATAAAATCAAAAGTGAAATGTGTGTTTGTATGCTTGTGCAAATGCTGGTGTGTGTCCATGCATTCCATTGGGTTACAGTCAACCTGGACTTTTGATGATCAAAGAGAGAACAAAGCAGCTGTGTGCTATTAAAAATAAATGGCAGCGAGATTAAATACAATCCCTCCCCTCTTCCTGCGATCCCGCTTTTTTCTTTTGTCTTCTCCCTGGCATTCTGCTCCTCTGCCAGCTGCTGACACTCAAAAGCATCCCATAGCTGCAGCAATAGAGCAGAGAATTTGCTGAAGAATGTCCTGGGGCTGACACTGCTCCACTCCTCCAGTGCAGATTGCACTCCCACTCACCCCATCCTCATATTTCCTCTTTTATAAACATAAAACTACTCTTGTGGGTTTGTATGTGTGGCCCCTGTCCTTGCAACAAAGGTCTTTAGAGGGAGAATGAACTTGAAGTAACATCTGTTTCAGCATTTGATACTTACAGACACGCGACCAGGCTATTGTACGTTTCAACAGGACCCGCTTTGCCAACTCTCAGTAACTCTTACCTCCTCTAAGAATGTGTCAAAACTGATTTTGTGAATGAACAGAAGTGTTTAATAGCTATTTTACAACTCGAGTAAGTGGGATGACCCCTGCTTGTGCATCTAAACACACACGTCTTTGTCAAATCTTGTCCAAATCCAAGCTATGAAAGTGCTAGCTATTAGTACTGATGTTGGCACAGGTGCATGAACACACACATGCAAACACCGGGTAACAAATGAGACAAATAATGGGAAGAGGCCGGGGAAATGCATGGTGAAGGTGCCAGCTATTTAGCACCGATGTTGGCTCCTATTTATTCGCACGCGCATACATGCAATCACGCACACAGACAGTGGGTAACAAACAAGACAATTAATTGACAGAGTCCGGGGAAAGGCATGCTGACTTCTGCGATTTTCTTAGAATAAAATTCATTTATCAAATAATATTGTGTGGGTTTTGTGTGAGTTGAGTTAATCTATGTTTACTATGTAATGACCCTCTTTGACTCTGCTTTGGCAGCTTTTGATAAATGAGGCAGATTGTAAATGTCACTGTTATCAAGTGTTTTTTTTTTTTCTCAGCCTAGTCACTTGCATCCTAGGCTGTAATTAAACATGTTCCCCAGCCACAGAATTTAACTCTGTGTGTGTGTGCGTGTGTGTGTGTGCTTGTGTGTGCGTGCGCTTGTGTGTGTTTGTGTGCAGTGATTCTAAATGACTACCACATTTCTCACACAAAAGTATATCAGCAAAAAGAGGAGACAACTTTATATTTGTTTCGATGCTGGCTTTGTCCTAGCTCTAAAATCATTTGCAAGTGATGTTCTTCCCATTTTTTGTTGCAGCACGCGTAAATTCCAAACTTCAATCATTGTACAATAATCAGGCAGACGTCGACGCATAAAGAAGGATGTTATGGATCCAGAGAATAGTGTTTAGTAAACAGGAGGCGATTAGTGAATGTCATAGATATTAGCGATACACAGTGTGTCGTACAGACTTACCAAAGGACCAGACAAACATTACAGAATGACTTTGTAATGGATTTATTTGGTACATTGCTGTTGCCATGGTTACTTGCAATTTTAAACACTTTTGTAGGGTGTTAACTTGGTGGTTAAATTTGGACCTGGATTTTACTGTGATGTCAGTAGAAGTTTGCACCAGGTTCTGCATCAGTGAAATTTTTTTTTACAACCTCTTCCTCCCTCCAGGAGTCACCAGACAGACACATACAAAAGATAAAATAATAAAAGGAATGAGAGGAATAAGTGTAAAAGACATATGGTATAAAATGTGCTTAATTACCTTATATCTCATCAAATTAAACACTAAGTGCATCTTGCTAAAACATAATGCTAACGCTTAGGTGCATAACTTTGATAGTAATCCTGCACATATTTCAACAGCTTATCCCAAACAGACCGCACTTATTGTACAATATGTGTTTGTAATGTTGACAGGACTATTACACTTTTTACAATGAGGCAATGAAAGCATTTAGTTAGTATATTTATCAAAGACTTGATAAATGATTCTAAATGTATTAATCTTTGAACAAAACCACAATCTTTTTTCTCTTCAAAGCACTTTTGTTGCCTCAACCTAACCATTTAGACGTCTCAGGATGTGAACTTTAGATGTCAGAACATAATCTGGCACATAATGTGTTGTAATTAGAGGAATCAAATTAAAACACTACAAAATTAAACCTAGCAATTTACTGTGCAGTAAGAAGGAAAGAGAAAGCGAAGTTGTCCCACGTTAAATCTAATACAGTTTGTCATTTCCCCTGGTATACACAATATATTGATATTCATGAAAGATCATTTATCTACAGTGTGCATGTAACAACTAGCCCTTATTGATCTCACCATGCAGTGCATTGTTGAAACATAGTCCTCATTCATTTAAAGACCGGGGTTTACATGTTTCTCCGCCGGCCTGTAGTGACCCTGTAACCTCTCTGAGAAAATGTTCAGTTTCCTTGGTGAAATCTCCAGAGTAATTAAAGCTATTCACAGTTTTTCCTTTAAAGAATTATGGTGACCTGAAGAGCAGTGTTTTCCTCCCCTTTCTGTTTGATGGTGAGTCACCTCTGACACCACTGTCACTGACGTGTGTGGTAAGACATGTTGTTAATTGAACCTTTAAAGGAGGGATTTGTTGTATTTATGCTCACTTGTACGCTAACATGGAATCTGTGTTTTGCACTGAGCTGATCATATAGTCGGCCACTTTAAAGGAGAGGAGGAGAGGTATTGAGGGTGTGAGCCAAAGATTTTCACAGTCCTTGACGTAGAAATCAGTGTAGGCAACTGAGATAAACTGAGGAAGGTGCTAATGTTTTGTTTTTAGTATGTTACAATCAGTTCACACGTTGGACGATTAAAACACCAAACTGTGATGTAAATTCAGTTCAGTTCAGTATGTAGTCGATCCACGTATCGTTACACTCTATAAAGTCTTTTCAATTAATATTTCATCTAATACTGTATAATTATATTGTATAAGTCAACCTTGGCCTTCTTTTCACGGGTGAGAGGTGGCTCGATGCTTAGCGCTGTACCTCTCAGTGACAATACCTCCTCCAGAGTGCATGGTGTTGTGTCATGTCCTGTCATGTCCTGTCCAACCCAGGCTGCTGTCCTCTGGGCAGGAGTAGAACTTGTTCAGGGATGGATGACATTTGTCACACCTATTTTGGTCTCCTCATTAGGAGGCGCAAGGGCCCCTGTGGTTCAGGCAGGAGCCAATAGAGCGGATGTCATCTGCGAGGTGTGGGAAGTGTTTGACCATGACATTCCTGTTTCAGCCTGTTAGGTCGCTCGCACGGCTGATGATGGTGTTAATCGCATGCCGGATGTTATGACATACGGACTGTTCTGTATGAAGGCACGAGAGCATGTATGTTGTTAAACAGATATACGATCATCAACACCAACACCTCAGACATCTTTCTGAGGTCAGATCAGTCACACATGGAAGGTAATGTTGTAACACGTCTCAGCTACTGTCATTTCCACACTATGAACAGCATGGACTTCATTCACTGTAAACAAAAGATGTAAGAGCAGATGGCAAATGAGCCATTTAATGCATTCACATATTTACATCCATATTCAAAATTGGATTAAACCATTATTTCAGTTCCAGTCTCACCAAGTGCAACATAGGTTTTTTTTATTGTTGTTGTTGTTGTTTTTTTTTTTAAACATTTCAAACAAATCCTACATTAATTCCCGATAGGCCCATTAAGATAACATGAATGTGGCAACGCTTGAAGAAATACTGTGTCTTCTGATGCTTTGTTTACTCATTTACTTATTATTGTGCTCATGTTTCATTTCTAGATGTCGAGATAAGTCGTTTTAATATTGATAGTATCAGCTGCTACAAACCCCTTTGTTTTTAATCCCAGCAAATAAGACTAAAAGAAAAATAATCTTTTTGTGGCATGAGGTCGATAATGGAGATATTAGCTAAACACCACAGAAAGACTTCCTCAGTAATACTTTTAACTTCAGAACAGCTGTAAAGAAAACATCATTAATATTATAATTACCGAGTGCCACAAAACCAACCTCACATTACATGTGTTTAAATAACATTTATCTTGGGGGAAAAAATCAGTAAATGCCACATCCAGTATCTTTCCTTTTCTTTTTCTTTGCGCAATATTGTTTCTCCTCATGGTAATATCCAGCATGCAATTTGAGAAGTGACACAAGCGGGGAAGCGAGTGACCCGCAGAATCATCTTACTGTATATACATATGTGTATGGAGATGTTTTTCCTTTCATTTTCATCTATAATTAAACGGTGTGAATTATAGAGAAGAAATCAACTTGAGAAAAAAATAGTCATACTAAAGATAGTGGTCTCGTGATCAACATCTGTAGAAGATCTTCTCATGTGTACATATGCACCTGTGTAACACTGGCTTCACTTTATACACTACTTCACCTCATCACCATGGAAACCCTTGTGAAGATGTTTATCAGTATTCTTCACAGCTGCACTGTCAGTATGTGTGTGTTACTGTGAGTTTGTGTGAAAAATAAAGGCATGTGTGATAATAGTAGCTGCACAACAACTGCAAACTACACCTCACTCTTTGTGTCTCTACTTTGTTGCTCTGTAAGTCTGTGATTCTGGTATGTCATTTAGGTACACGGTGCTGCTGGCTTTTCACCTACTCTCTTGCCTCACAGAAGCTCTTTACCATGACCACACATTCCATCATTCTTTACAGTTTCATCGAATGCTCTATATTTTCATCATAAGTTCATATTTCCGTATTTCTTCCCTTTATTTCCCCTGACCCTCATCCTACCAAAAAAAAAAATTGTGTATTTCTCTCGTACATTCTCTCAAAGCCCAGCAGTAGTCAGTGTGAACTAAACTGCAGATCATTTCTCATTGCTCTGACACTAAATAAATTCACTGACCACATCTTGCAAAATTCATGAATTCAAGAATTTTCTGACTCGGACTCAGCCGATTGTCTCTGTGCTGTTATGTACAATCCATTTTGCATATGTTGATATGCTATCATTGTTTTCTAATTTCATCAATATCCAGACAAAAAATGACAAGGACTGATTTACATAACCATAGAGTATGTAAACAAGGGTCTGATTAACAGATGAATGGAGATTTGGGGATTGAAAGGACTGTGTATGGAGGACTGAAAGATACTGAAGGGGCATTTGTTGTTTCAGATGAGCTTACAGCTTTTGTTTTATCCACTTTTTCTTTATCAGTGTATTTAATATTGATGATTCCCGATCTGGATTTTTTTTGCTTCTGATCCAATTTGATTTTCTTTACACATCCAATACAGATATGTTTTATTTAGATTTTATAACAAACATGAATTTCTAGTATATGGTTAACATCAAAACAGCTCTTTCCAACATTAAAATCAAATGCAACCAAAGTATTATCCAAAGGTATTTATTGTTTTTTCATTACATAAATTCTTGCTTTTTTAACAAACCTACGCTAAATCAGGTCATATAAAGAACCAAGTCCAATCCAAGCCAGTATTTGGGGTATATGATACCTCTTATAAAAAAATTTTAAAATAAGATTTTAGATATAAAAAATAATAATAATGATCAAGCGACCAGGTGACTTAGATTTTACATGTAAAACATCAGGTAAGAACTAAATTTTTTCTTCTATGGGCTCTACATTCACTCTTTATTCCACTTCGCTGCTGCTTAGTAGTTCCAACGTGATATCCTGACTCGCATAAATATACACGCCGCTAATCGATGCGTCAAAAACCACGCACCGAGAGTTCGGGTTAGGGATTAGGGTTATGTGAACCGGAGATTCTGGTGTAAATTGACACGCAATAAAATGACGTTGAATTACACGCGAAACGTCGACGATGCGTACATATAGCACGCCAAATGCCATAAGAACTGGCGTGATGTACAACACTATTTCATGAGATCAGTCTCGTAGTTCTCATTTTTTATCCTGTGATACTTTTGTTAGTGATGATTCAAATTTGTTGTATTAAAGTGAACCCTAATGCTCCTTCCTTGTGCAACTGCCAGTTTACACATCTTCCAAGTTGGTGCTTGAATTTTGTTGCTTTCCAGAGAAAAGTATTCCCACACACCGGACATGTTGCATGATGTTTCGTTTTTATTAACGGCAGCTGTTAAACGGATCGATGCTGAAAACTCATGTGAACACTGGATGGGCCTCATCATGTGACTAAATCTGATCTGATTCAATCTTCTACAAAATGCCAGATCAGTAGCTGTTACCGATCTTTAGATGGGATCAGGACATCCCTAGTGGAGCCCACATCTACAGCCCGTGGTTCCACAGGTCACATACTAGTCTGATATTAGAATATTAAACAGTGTTTTGAAGATGTGTCAGTTATCTTTGTGAGATAAGCAAAGATTTATGCAACTGTTAATCCACATCTCCACAATTATCTAATATAAGATTAATATATCCTGTGTAGATCAATGTTCTTATTTAATGTATCAGCCAATATATTGGATATCGGCCCCAATATTGGTATCGGCATCGGCCCCAAAAATCCCATATCGGTCGGGCTCTAATCCCTAGTACTTAATATAATCAGCATAGTTTATATACCTTTAAGTGTTTAATACAACATATGTTTTTGCCCTTTTGACAGTCAAAACTATGACCTGCTGTGGCACACTTTTGATTAGTATACACCGATTGCATAATCACCTTGACTTGAAAATATTGTACTATATACTGTATTAAAAAAATACCAAACAAGATCTTGGCATGGGTCCTTCCCGGATCCTGCAGAGGCTGTGGTCTGGTGCCATTGGCGTAAACTGGCAGTTGTGAATTGATTAGAACCAAACTACCGTGCAATAGCTCTCTGAGAAATACCATCATTGATTACGGCGACGTTATAGTGACATTCCTCACATGCACCTTTATTTACAGAACTATTGTAAAGAGATGAGCAATCTTGAAGTTCCAACCCAGTAACAGATCTGAACATTTGACTTCTGATAAACACAAATCATTGAATAATGAATTGCACTGGTTTGAGAAGTGAGACTAATGTGTCTATACTTACTGAATACAACTGGGTATAATATACACCGCAAAGTGCCCAGGCATGTCATTTTTTAATAGGAATTAGGGAGATGCATTTTCACTCACTGTCAGTAATTTTCTGTAGTGTGTTCTTGTCTAAGATAGAAAAACTGGTTTGTAAAAAAAAATGTAAAGCCACTGCCAGTTTAACTGTCCAAACAGTTTACAGGATTTTGGTTTGGATATTAGGTGTGTAAGTAAAAACTGATCAGACATTGAGCTAAATAATGTAGCTTTATATTTGCTTTATTCTGCTAATATATGCGTTTTTTATTTTGATGTCCAGTTCTCCTTTGCAATCCTTTGATTTCAAATGGTCTTGTAGTGAGTAGAAGCACATCCAAAATGACAGATTATTGTAGACACAAGACTCTTTTTCCCAGGAGAGCAGGACTATGTGACCCTTAAAAGTTAGGTCCTAACTGCAATGTATCTGTACTTTGTCATTTCCACAGTTTCCGTCACTTCCACATCTGTTTTTTTTTTCTCCAGTCTTTGTTGAAACAGTTCTTGACTTAGACTCTCTATTACTGGAAAAGAATATATATGTATATTTTATTGCTTCCTAATTCACAGAAAAGAAAACACAAATGAGAACTTCATTTTCTTCAGGGATACTAAAGTGCAGTGCAGATGAATTTGGAATTGGATGCAAATGAAAATGGAAAATATTAAGAAATGACTTATTTCAGCTGCTATTAGCCGCAAATTCTAGCATTTTCATAGCTGCATAGACGAAAATAAGGCTTTCACCGTTATTAACAGTAATTTCTGTTATTTCAAGGGATTGGTAGAGAACCTACCGTGCACAGTTGTGTTCGTTTCCTGATTTTGATACATCTGACACCCAGGAGCAAATTATTTCTCTAGCTTTGCAGGCTCCGTGTTTGTGCTCCCTCCAAAGCTCAAAATGGCATGTCCGAGGGTGGCCTGCACTGTAAACTATTGGATCTGGAAACAGCAACATAATTGCAGGCATTGACGCACACAGGTCCTGCCTGCTTTACATGCTTTACAGAATTACACAGTGGGGTGAAAGAAAGTCAACCAGTATAATACAGAGTCCTGCTGCCTATACTTTGCCTGTCAAACTGCTAACAAGCACAAATGATTTTATAATGATAGGCCCCTCTATCCCACAAAGCTCTGTCACAAACACCGATATTCATACTCACACACATTCCACACATTTGCTCCCACACATTCATAATGAGTTTTATCAAGGGAAGTACATTTGGTTTAATGGATCACTGCAAATGCCATTACCACTCACACTATTGTATTCGAGTTCCAACAAGATGCTTCTTTTCCCCTGTGGTACTTATTTTTCTGAGCTACAAGTACTGCATGAATAGTCCAAACAATAATGTATCTGAGCTGAAGAAACTGAAGTTCTTACTGAACAAAATAATAAACTGCAGATTCACTGTCTTTTGTCCCACAAGATCAGAGTTGATAGTTTCAGAGGGTTCTGCTACACTCGGCCGATGTTGTACATCTTACTGAGTTTCATGTTTTACTCATGACCTTGACGACTGTACTAATGAAATGTCACCACAAGAGCCTTGTATTAACAGTTACGAAGCTTTCATTGAAATCACATCAGTAGCAGATCTTAGGCCAACATGGTAAGACCATGAACACACAGTCTTAAGACCAAGTGACGAATTCTATCTGCTGCTGCTCATGATTATATGAGAAAGATTCAGCTAATAAATGATCCTGACGGTTAAACAGTTTTCTCAGATGTCATATTCTATTTCAGCACACATGTAAAATCAGGTCCTTGTGAAACCGTGTAACCTAGTAACTCAATGCACCGTTCTTCTGACAGATAAACATACATGTCAACACATACTGTACAGCATAAAGAGACACAGATGTGCACAGCCCAAGGCACCAGCCCGAGCTGCAAGAGGCTTAGAACACATATTAATATGCATCAAAAGAGCGAGAATGACAGCAGCAGTGTTATAGAGAGAGAAAAGGATTGATCTGATTAGAATGCAGCACCGCATTTTCTCTCACATCTGTCATAATATCATGTAACAAACATGCGATTGGTTTTCTATTTGTGGAATAACTGAGATAGATTTTCATGTCTGCTTCAGCCCTTTGTGCCAATCCATCATTCTTTGAGCACATGTAGATTGCTACGGCATTGGGCTGTGTCTACCACTGATGGTGATAAGGAGTGATTGGATTTTGCATGTGTAATCACTGGTTATGGGATGTTAATTGTACAGAGCAGTGGCCTGTGGGATGTAACAGTATATGTGTGGCAAGCACACACATACATACAACCTTTGCTTAAATTCAGCAAATGCACACATGGTGTAATTGTTTCCCTGTACTCTTTGTTTAGAATAGTTGTTTGGGGCCTAATTATTGTCATTGTGCACTGAATGAGATGTTTTGCATAAAAAACGATCTTAAATGTGAGTAGACTTTTTTTTTTCTAAGGAGCAGTTCAGTTCAGAATGATTTGCTGAATGATGTTTAAGAACCCATGTGTTCTATTCTCTCAGGCCTCCTGGAGTTCTCTCCCGTCCTCCTACGATACTTCATCTCAGGTATGGGTTCAACAGACAGAATTAGACCCTGTGCATATACGGTAGTACTGTTGTGCAAATTACCAACAGACTGTAATAGTCCCTAGCGTCATGTATAGTAAAGAAGATTCCTTTTGTCATCCTTTATGATAAGTGGGAGGAAAAGACAAAGAAGCAAAGAAGACAAGCAATGGTAATATTCCCTGATGTATTTCTCTGCTTGGGTGTCTTCGTAGTTGGTTGGATGCTTAGCAGGCTGTAGCTTTGTAGATGAATCCACCTGTGGAGTATTTCTAGCCTCTCTAGTCCAGTCCCTGTGTTTTGTCTGAGTAGAACTATAATGCCTTTCACTGCTCCCTGGCTAAGTTTCCTTTTAGGCCCTCCCCCCTTCTCATCATTTTCAGTGCTACTCTCAAGTTTGCCGTGAGGCTGTGAAGAGGAGCCATGAAGATCCAGCAGACGATTTTCATCTGTTTAATTCCTCTCTCTGTGATTGCGTCCGTACGCCTGATGAGTCACAGTTAACCCAGTCACACAGCTGTGTGAATCCCAGCACATTGATTCTTATAGTGTGCCGCCACAATGCCAATCTCTTCATTCGCCTCTTCCTCTCCCCTCCCGTACAAAATGCTAATAAAGTGAATCACAACTGTTTTTCCCCCGATCCCTTTACCCCAACAGCTGATGGTGAGCGATTGCATCCACAATACTCTTTTAATTAGTATAGAGAATAAATTGGTTGAGCATGCCTTTTTCCTTAATTGCTTTTTCCTCAGCTTGGATTTAATTGGGCTGCAGCACTGTTTATTGATCTCGTTTGATGTGCTTTAATTTGGATAATTTTATATATTTATTTTGGACGTGACGAGTTGGTTTGTCTTGGGGGGGTGGGGGAGTGTGAGACAGTGGGGCCAGTGTTGCAGCACACTGCAGTATAATCAGTGAGCCTGGGGTCCAGCGTGTGATGGCAACTAGGTGGGGAGATGATCAAACCCAGAAGGCAGCAAAGCAGCTCCACTACAGTCTGAGAGGCCTCAAGCGAACAGCTCTTTGATCTCACATCAACACCTCATGAATGCCAATGCAGAGCGGTAAAGTGAGGGAGGCAGGCCTTCTAAGCCAGCCTTAACAGGCCTGCAGGCCAATACATATTCCTTCCAGCAGCTAGTTTGTACTTTGTGCCTGATTCATGCTGCGTCATCTCTCCCCCTCCTGCCTGCCACAACAAAGCCCAATTTTCAGCCTCCGCCTCCATAGTTTCATAATTAGTGTGCTTCTCTGCGTGTGATTGTGGGTTTTGTTTGCTAGATGTGCGTGTGTATTTGCTTGTGCGAACATTTGTTTGTCTCCGGTTACTGCTTTTACTTACATTACTTTTTACAGCTTCACACTCTATTCTTGAAACTTTGTTTTCTGCCTTGCAGGGGGGAACTTCACCCTGGCCGAGCTGGGAGTGTGTGAGCCAAATCCCCCTCCACATCCCGCTGCTGTTCCCTACTGTCCAGACCTAGGCCTCCTCCAGAGGGGGTACTCCCTCAGTGCTGGCTCTGATGCAGACTCGGATCCAGAGGGGCCCCTGTCTCCAGAGAGGGCCATCCAGCTGTGGGCTGGACGAGGTGGAGTGAAGTCCCGCCGGAGCTCAGGAGTGTCCAGTCGCGAGAACTCTGCCCTTACCCTCACCGACTCAGAGAATGACAACAAGTCTGACGACGAGTCAGGTAGGACTACAGGAAAGGGCTCTGGGATGGGAAGTCTGAATGGTATGTGTGTTAAAGCTCAGGCCCAGTGAGGCGACCAAAGAGTGGGCAAGACTTGATAAAGGACTGAGAAAGGGATGAGGAAGGAAGCATTGGACTTTGTGTGCGTGATAGGTGATGGTTAAAGGGATCTTGAGAGCAAATGATTCTCATACAAGTTTGTCAATGTTGTTATGTTTGACCACCGCTCAAGCAGACAACAATTATATGAATTGCAGTTGAGTTGAATTTATTGATTGACTCTGTTTTCTGATCTGAAGAACAGTGGTCGGACTACCCCCAGAGAGCCATCCTGTTTTTCATCAATAACACTTAGCCGGTGCCCTCTAACACTACCTTTAAAGCACTTATCTGCTGAGATTTCACCACTGGTCGGTCAGTCTTCAAAACAAAAATCTTTGGGATTCTTTCGGAGGCAGCAGCACAGAATCACTTACCCTATTTATTCCATCATGAAGACTCAAAGGAAATCTCATGTTTACGTTTTACACTAGTCCCATCTTTACCATAAGAGTGTGAGATTGTCATGCTCCCAAAGGGAATCTCTTCTTCCTTTGGCAACTTTGTTTATTACCAACTTCCCATTTCCTTGTTAATCCTGGCACAGTCGTAAACCTACGTGCGAGCTTCGCCGAGGTGTCAATGGAGGTTAATGAAAAGTGGATGGAAGGAAAAGCAACAATCTAATTAATTGAATTCTCGGCAGCCACATGTATCAGCTGTGGATCAACCTCTGTTGGACTGCGAGGCCTCCAAATCAGAGACAACTTCTGTCGACTAATCAAACTACTCAACACCTATTAAACACGTCAAGAAACACCTTCCCTGAGACGTGCCTCTCATCCCACCACCCGATAATTGCTTTGTGGTTAATTACCAAGCTAATCTTGCAGCCGCAGATATCAGCCGCAGACGGCGTTCTCATTCTTTCTGTCTCAGGGCCAGGAGAACACCGCCACACTGAGCGCTCTGTCATCGGCATTTCTAGACCTTGTAAAATAAGCTTCTTAATCCACTGCTATATTCTAATAATCATTTGCCTCCAGTATGATGTCACTGAGTGTTGATTATTGAGAAGATCAAAAGTTTTGTTCATTTCCCAAAAGAAACTTTGTCTTTGAATTGTTATTCATGGATATTTTTGCTCCTACAGGGCCCAAATAATCACTTGTCTGATGGCGAAAATCATACTGAGATTGCAAAAGATATGTCACATGAAATCAAATAGACATTAAGAATTTGCCTCGTACAGAAGCGTTCAAAAGGATCATTTTATACCTTTATTCTTGTCTTATGGTTTCACAGACCAGAGATTTAGATCAGCGCTCTGCATTGCTGTCTCAGCCAGCATGAAGAGATCAGAGGAAACACAGAAACCTGATAAAAGGACCAGGTGTGTCTGATCATGCCAATTCGTTACTTACTTGCACAGAATGAGGAAATCTCTCCCTTTGCTTTCACGTCTCCCTCTAAACACAACATCTGATACTGAAGGCGTAGACTAAAACTTTAATGTCCTCCAAAAGGTAATTTGTGGTGCAGTACGCAACACATAGACACACATCTGGAAGGCACGTCACACCTGAAAGCACCCAGAAGAAAGCTTTCACATCCACTTGACTTTACCAGCCTGTGTGCCCCAAGCAGTGTGGAAGCTAAAGCTCACTATGTGTGTGTGTGTGTGTGTGTGTGTGCGTGTGCGTGCGTGTGTGTGTTGTTTCTGGCATTACTGCCTCCATCATTGTTCCCTCTATATGCTATTTTGTCTGTGTATGGTGTGAAAATGTGTATACGCCAAAACCCTGCACATCTGTGTAGAGGTGTGAAACAGGAGCTCCGGGAGTGTCAAAACAGCAGGAGGAGGATCTGAGGGTCTAATAATAGAGATTGACAGGAGAACAATTTGGAGTCGTCATTATTTATCGGTTATTATGATATTATTTCACTGATCCGACCCATTTCAGATTAAAT
>JAPTMW010000002.1:30117856-30128839 GCA_029822955.1 Ostorhinchus angustatus
TTCCTGTTCATATTAATGCCTGGTTCAACTAAAGGTACATTTGTTTGGACAAATATAATGATAACAAGAAAAATAGCTCACAGTAGTTTAATTTCAGAGCTGGTATCTGACCATTTTCCATGTTTTCTTGATAATAACTAAAATCTTGTCTGTTCTTACATCAATAGTTATGGCATTGGACTGACAAAAACAGTGCTTTTAGGCATTCCATGTTTTATTTTCTGTCTGTTTTAGTCACATGATACACACAGGATTGGATAACCATTGTTTTTGATGACTTTTGATGGTCTAATAATGTATACTGACAGGTGATTATGAAATGCGGCGCCAAAAAGGGTTTCACATTGAAGCTTTAGGTGAATATAGCTAAGTGAAATTGTTAAAATGTATTAAGAATATGAAAAAAGAAACTTGTGTACCATTTTTGATCTTCCATTGTATATGATTGTTTTGCATTTTCACTGATTAATTAATTGATTGACTGGTTAATCATTAGTTTCAAGCTTGTGAAAAAAGTGAAATAAAAGAGAACATAGAAAAATATTACATGTAAATATACACTGTTGCCAATAAAGTTGGATACATGCATGTACATATATTTATATATAAATATATATCATCATCATAAATCTGCTTATGCACCTATAGATACATAATCATATATATTTGTTTTGTGTATAATATATCCACATAGGAATGGGAAGAAGTAGAACTTGCTTATTCCCAACCCCATTCCATAGTCTGTTCCTTAATAATAAATTAATTCTCTTGCTTCCTATCAATAAGCTTTCTATTATAGCCTATATTAAATATTGTCTCTGGTTGATCTTTTAAGAGCAATTTTACTTGCTGGTTCTACTTAAATCTCCAGCGATGTAACAAATGTAAAACTATCACATGTTCTGAGAGAATTTTATGTCTTTAAAAAGTCAGCTTTTCATGAGCTCAAAAATGGGCTGTTTTCAGCTTTGTGACGATGCATTTTCTGGAAAATCCAAGAGGGCTTTAAAATGTTCTCTCAGCTTAAGAAGACTGAGATTTTTCTCAACCTATTAAGGAACACGTAATCCTTAAGTTTACCACAAACATTCAGAATCAACATACTTGGAGATTTCTAGTTTGTATTATTCAGGAAGAAGAGGAAATACCTTAGGGTGAAAAACAACAATTAATTAGCACTCTATTTTCTTATTACTGTTATATTTGCCTCTGAGATGTAATGGAGTTGAAGTGAAAAGCTCAAGTACAGTACAACCACACATCATACAGAAGTCCTGCATTTAAGTAAAATTACTAAGTTACACCTCATCACCACTCATTTCACAGTGTCAGTTGAGTGAAACATCCCACCACTCCAGACAAGCTTATTTTAAACTGCCTTAAATACGATTCCCCTTAGTGATGTTAAATTATATCTGAATGTAAAATAAATTTTGGACAGCCTCGGTGATTCAGGGTTGTCTGAATACATAATGTGTTATGAGCGACAAGTGATGTGTGTTGATGCATACTGAATGTTGGTAGAATTCTGAAATGTGGGTATATCTTCATATTAATATGGTGATGACCACGGCATGGTGGTTTGATATTGTATATGACTAATATGTGTGCCCTCTGCTGGGCACTGTGAGGACCTCCACTCACCTGGTAACCTGACACCTGAGCCGGTAATGTGCAAGAATACAGACAGAGAAGCACGCCGACGTTCAGAAAATATAGCAGGGAATAAGCCGTAGCTAGCTACTTTTGTGTTTTCAATGGATGTTCTTGTCCTTGTGGGCAGAATAATACAAAATAAGTAGAAAGGTGTGTACAGTTCTGCTCTATCAGAGGTTAAAGTTTATTTTCAGGGACTGTGGTTAAGTGACAAGAGTTGTGTTGAAAAAAAAAAAAATAGATAAAGCCAGTGTTTGTGGCTGCCCTCCTGTTCCGTTTGACATTGTTCTTTTTTCTATTTAGGCACATTATGTGGATGTGAGCGCGCCCATGTGAGATCTGACATATTACTGGCTTCATCGCCGCAGTGTCCTCTGCCCTTCCTCCCTCCCTCCCGCTCCGCATCCCTGCTTCACTGCCTTGTCTTTTTTCTTTCTCCCCTTCATCCCAACCTTCCTCTCCTTCCACCCGGCTTCATCTCTTCGTCTCTTCTTGCCTCCCTCTCCCTTGGGTCCCCTATATCTCATTTTATCCCTTCTCCTCTCTCACTCTCCTTCGTCTTTGATGTGCATGCTTTGTCACATTCCCATGATTCTGTCACTCTTTCACTCTCTAACGCTCGTGGGGTCCGTTGCACGCTTCCACCCTTATTGCCACCTCCTCCTCCTCCTCCTCTTTCTTTCTACCACTACGCTCTCCTTCCTTCACTGTCTCACCCCTACCCCTTTTTCTCTCTCCTTTTGGCTCATTCGTTAGCTCTCGCCGTCATCCTTCCTCCCCCTCCATCTCAGTGGTGTGGTGCTGCTGGGAGAGAGAGAGCGGGAGAGAGAGAGAGTGAGTGTGTGTGTGTGTGTTGTATTGAGTCTGCTCTCAGTCTCAGCTGTGGGCAGATGGAGGATGGAGCCGCAGCCACATCTCTCCTTCTCTTCTGCTCTGCCTGCCACAGGCTGAAAGGCACTCTCTTTTTCACTCTCAGTGTCTCCTCATCCATCCGTTCCCCTATGCCCACGCTGGCCTTGATCTGTGACGGATTGAGCAAAAAACAGGACTGAGGACTAGAAACAGGAGGGACAAAAAGACCTGCGGTGTCCTGAAAAGGGGGAAAGCAGTGCAGGGCATTGCGCTGATCTTCCCCCCCACCCCCCTTAAGTGTTTTGGTGTGTAGCGTTCCTCTCTGCAGTGCCACAACTACACGTGTGCAAGTGTGTCGATCCACACTGCATGAGTGTGTGTGCGTGTGTCTCTCGGGCTCCTGTTCTACCCGTCGCGCAGTGCTCCGGCACTCAGCTAGCGGATTGTGCTTCTCAGAGCTCACTGCAAACAGACGGAGAGGGCAGAAGAAAGGAAAACAAGAGTGAAGAGGAGCAGCAGCGAGGAAGAGACAGCAACAAGGACTTTGACAAAGGGCAAAAACAGGGTGCAAAACATTGAGAATCAAGAAAAAAGGACTCTTAAGGGAGCGGAGAGGAGAGGAGTGTGGAGGAGAGGAGATAAGGGAAGAGGGCTAATCAGAAAGAGAGACAAGTACGGAGCAATGCATCACTCAGGCAACACAGGAAGAACCAAGACCCTCTCTCACGAGACAGGTAAGACCCTCGGATACCTACGTGTCGTTACAGCAGTCAGGTGGCATTGTGCTATTGTCTCTCCACAGTGTGAGGAACAATAGAGCCGTGCTGTAACCGGACTGTAGCCAGTGTGTGTGTCTCCTCTGCTTTGAATGGACACACGCTCAAACAAAAAATCCAAGAGGCGTGGGGATCCTGAATTATTTCTCATTGTTTCAGCCTATATAATCTATATGTTTGAGTGTATCGCTGAAATGTGCATATATTGTACATGTACATATATACACATCTCTGGTGAGGGGTGTGTGGGAATGTGTGTGCGTGGGGGCAGTGGTGATCAAACAGCATACATCGGAATAGAACTTGACTTTGATGTGCACTTGAAGTTATGACTGGCATCCGTGAATGCTGTTTGCGCTGCTCTTCATATGTGATTCCATCCGTGTACACTTTTGTATGTGTGTGTGTGTGTGTGTGTGTTTTGGTCACTGATTTAGATTTTTGTGTGCACATATGTGAGTGCAACCTTGTGTGTCGGCCCCCAGCTTTCTGGTGTTCCAATTGATGGTAATTAGAGTGATTGACAGGTAGCTGATGGCAAAAAACGGACGGGGCCAGGTTCCCATTTTAATCTATAATTTATTCATGTGTGTGTTCCTCAATATTTACAAGGTTATTTCTTGGTATTTGCCTTTCAAATTCCATCCTGATTAATTGATTGAATATTTAGATGTGATGTGGGTTTCATTTGGAAATCAGAGTGGCCTGATGTGTTTTTAACTCTATGTGTGAACAGTGGGGGTTTTATTTTGTCTAGTAGTGCAGCTTTGACAGAACAATTTGACCCGAGGTAAAAGGTTGAGTGTGTCTATATCTCTGTCTTCGTATCTATGTGTGTATTTTTGATTGTGTGTGTCATATAATAGTTGTTTGATTGCTTTGTGGGTGTGAGGGGATTGCTAGCACTCGTCAAGCTAATCAAACAGCTCCCACAGACAATCACAACGTGGTACACACCCTCTCGGCAGCTTTGACACATCTGCCTGCTATCTGAACAAACATTATGAATTTACAAGCTAGACAGGCATAATATGGGATTTTCAAAAAGATAAAAGCAACATTGTCTAAGGAAATACAGGCCTCTCACACACATACACGCTCGCACCCTCTGAGCCACCCACATGCAAACACACACTCACATCTGTTACACGGATCCGGCCCAGCGGTGGATAAATGTGCCTTTCTGATTGCTGCCACAGACAGGACGTGATTGGCATGGCAGACCAGGGAATTAGCCATAGTTTCCATGGTGACTAATTAGGAGGGTCCTGACTGGTGGGTTTATGAAGACAGATGACAGATCGGTGGTTCACTTCCTGCCTTACAGAGCGGGTGGTCCCATTGGCTAGCGGGACCCCCTGCCATTTGAGACAGACAGAGGCTCTGCAGGCCACCTTGCACACATTCATCTGTCCTCAAACATGCAAATATCAATTTAAATAAAATTTTATCATGCAGAGCCATATATATTATTAATTTAAGAAGGTGTTTCACGATGTATTAAGAAGGATTTGTGTATGTTTTAAGTAATGTGAAAGCCTTGGCTATCACACATACAGTATTTTAGGTACATTTATGTTTCAATGCTAAGATAGAAATATACAATTTCCACACTATAGCATCCACAGCTACACACAAAGTAAACAACACATGTGGTGTGCCGAAGGCCAGCACAGACCTACAATGGATGTATGCATATTTAGAGGCTCATTGTGAAGACACCCCTTTTATGTGACTCTAAACAAGTCAGATGCACGCACACATTCACGCTGATTATGTAGCTACAGGGCATGTGAGAGAGAAATAGGTGTGATTGGGTCCATCTGTGGCGGAGAAAGAGAGAGAGCGGCAGAGAGACACTGACAGAGAACGAGAGCTCCATCTGTGGACACCTGCCCTTCCTCCAGGCTACCGTCCCTTTTCTCTGAACTGCCAACAAGATCTGTGGTTGCACAGGTGCACGCATGTCTGTGTGTTTTCACAAAAATTGGGGATGTTCTGTGTTCTCAGAATGCCTGAATATAATAGTGGAGAATTTTCCTACAAGACTGGCTGATTTGAGGCATTTCCACAAAAACAGTAAGATTTTAAAGTGCTCTGATTGATGAATTTAAGAATGTAAATGTTACATGTTCATCATTTAAATGTCATTTCATATTTAATTTCACTTACATGTGTCTTCGGAAATAGACCTTTTCTATAGCAAACACTTTGACTGTACAGGTGTGCTTTTTAACTTGAACATTAACTTCCATGTCTTCCTCTGCATATTGTTAATTGTTACTTATTTATGCTCAACTTACGAAGATAATTAACGGAAGCTGAGGCATTGTTTCTGTAATTTATTTATTCCTGTGCTTTTCCCTATGACTAATGGGGAAAATATGAAAAAGATTTGGCATATAGTGGCTCAAAAACTAATCATATTCAAGGTTGCACTTTTTTTTTGACAACTGGAAAGCGATACTCACAGATCCATGTATAATTCATCTTCCTGGACACAAGGAATGCAGTGTTGAGCACAACGTTAGACACCTTAAGAACCCTCTGTTATAAAAAATTGGTGATAACAGGTAGAAGAGAGTGAGCCTTCCCTTTCATTTCATTCATCTATCTGTCCTGTCTGTCTCCCTCAGTCAGGCACCAGCTCCACCTAATGGCCTCTGCAGGTACTGAGCCACACACAAACACACATAACAATGACACAGGCTGACACGCACACACACGCTTTGATTAAAATGGCTGGAGCACAATTCCATTTCAACACGCCGAACGAGGTAGTTAGAAAGCCACTGAGATAATGGCCGTGATTTTTGGTCGGACGCTATTTATTGGAATACAACCCCTCACACGGGGAGTGAGGCGGAGGGGAGGAGAGGACACAAAAGGAGAGGTGATTGGAAGAGGCACAGAGTGGGAGAGAGAAAAAATAGCAAAGCGATTGAAGAAGACGTGCGTGTCACGGCTAAACAAATAAGCATGTGTGGGAACAGATGGTAATAAAGTTCTCTGTTACAAGACTAGTGGCTCGTACGCACGCACACACACACACACACACACACACACGGGCAGACACACAGACCCACACATGCACAGCTTGATTATGCAGAGTATTGGGCCGTGAGTCATTAAGACTTTGCCTCAGTGAAGCTGACTCGAAAGTGAGCAACGACAGTCATCTACAAAGACCGGTCACTAGCAGTCATCTCTTTTTCCTCATCCCTCTTTTTACTCTGTCCATCTGTCTCTGCCTGCTTCGCTCCTTCTCCGTCTTTGTTTCCACCTATTTTGGCCTCTTTACTGACTCCTCTATTCTCTCTACCCACTGCTTTTCTCCTTCCTTGTCCATCTTCACGCATCTTTTTCCCTCACTTTCTCCAATCCCCTCCTCTCTGTTCCCTTATTGCTTTAGGAAAATGATTTTTCTCTCAGCTTTCCATCCACTGTTCTTGAAACCAAAATGTGTGTGTGTGTGTATATGTGCGTATGTGTTTGCGAGCGTGATGTGTGAGGGTGATGTGTCCTCAATCACAGTGAAAGCATTTGTTTCCCTCTGCCAGTGGAGATAGATTATGCATTTCACTCCTTTTTCTTGCATTGCTTTTTTTTCCCCTCCTACCATCACACGTTTTGTCCTCCCAACTCAAGGTCAGGTGGAAGATTGCTTTTAGCCCCCTGTGTCCTTTCCGATGCACCGAGCATTATTGTGTGTATGGTGCTGCGCCTGTGCATTTGTGTATAATACGTGAGGTTTTGACAGCTGTGTGTGCATGTCTGAAATCACAGGGATACGGGATTTTGTTTTGCATAGTTCAATCTGTCCAGTCTCTCATTAGGTAAGCACTTGTGTGTGCTCTGTATTTGTGCGTCACTGTGATTGAAAAGCAGTCAGCCAGCAATCTTGGTTTGCAAGTCACTCTTGAAGAAATGAAATAGAAAAGGAAGGAAAATCACTCAATATAACACGCTTGGATCTCAGACTTAGTTTTTTATTGAACACATTTAAAAAGTAAAATGTTTTAAAAAGGTTTCCTCACAAATTTTCTAGATGCATTTTCCTATGTAAATATTTAATGCATTTATTGATTTTCTTGTCTGTGTGTGTATGTGTGTCTGCTGCATAGAGCATGTGGTTGGTTTTTGTATGGACGGTTGGAGGTATTAATTTTCACAGTGGTGATTTGGGTGAGTAAAGGGCTGGCAAGCTAACTGGTGTTCTCAGCATGCTTTTGAGCATGAGTGTGTGTGAGTGTATGTGGGTGTGTGTGTGTGAGAGTGTGTGAGAGTGTGTGTCTGATCAGCGAGCTGGCTGGTTTTATGCTTCACTACCCTGGCTGCTCATCCATGTGTGCCATCTGCATGTGGCGCTGCCATGTGTGTCACCTATACCCCAACACATCCCACTCCTCTCATATCTCTAACCATCCCTTCATCCACACCTGACACTAATCATTGTCCTCTTATCACCCATTTTTTCTGTTTTCATTTAAAAACCTAATTTATAAAAAGAAAAAGAAAACAAAAGCTGACATTGCAGTTAATTTAAAATCTTTCATTTACTTCACGCTGCATATTAATAAAGAAAAATGATGTTTTTACAAAGATATTCATTATTTTCATTCACCTTTTAATTTTACTCTAAGCAAAAACCCATCACATTCTCAATCAGAATAACTGTGTAGGACGCAGTGTTATCCCATTTGTTAGCTATGCAACACTAACACTCTAAGTGATCGATCCGTGCCAGAGCTAACTATGTGACAGATGAAAGTGTCACAATTACAGTCATGCTGAAGTGACAAATTGATCTGGGCATTTCTGCTGGAAAAGAGTTTTTGTCTTAGGGGTGCCATTGTTCATCTGCGCAGCCTCATTATACCTTCTGGGGTAGCAGCGACAGGAGTGACTCATTGACTCATCACGCTGTTGTTTGTAAACTCGAAACCTGACTAACCATACTCCATTCTATTCTTCATCTTATCTAATGGTCCCCATTTCTCTGCTATCTCACTGCTACTGCCTCCCATGCACGTTTCCCTCTCACCACCTTCCTTCATCTTTAATATCCTTCTCCCCAAAGCACTGACTCTGGCTCTCTGAACTCTTCACCCTTTCTTTTGTTCTCTCTCCTGCATCTCTTCCTCCCTTCTCTTTTCCTCTCCCAAACACTCTCCTCAGGTCTGAGTTATTAACATAAAAAAGGAGGAGAGCCTACCTCTCCTCCAGCCCAGACTGTGAGTCACTCCACCCCGTCAGCTACTGGCTGCCTCCCTGGCTTTCACGTCGCGACAGATGTGAAACCGATTTAAGGAATGGGGTGAGGACAATGGCTTATGCGTTGGAGAGAGTCATCTGCAGCAGTTTCAAAGAGTCATACTTCAGCTGAAGACAGTCAGGTTGTTTGCTGTACTGCTTCTGCAGCAAAAATAGGTCAAATGTGGGATTGTTTCACAAGCACAGAAGAGGAAATGATTTTGCTAAACAATAGTGGAAATGATGCGAGCTTTGTAAATGGAGGAACTGTCCTCATGCAGCTCCTCTTTTGCAGCGTCAGAATATATTGTCTGGTAATGGATACCGATTCATTCAGTACACAGTCACAGTTTTAAGGAAGATATTATCAATCACGTGTGTCCTTTAAATCACAGCAAGGAGTTCCAGCCTGTCCTTTTGCAGACAGTAATGCATTATAGAGTTAGTTTTATTATCTTTGAATTACTTTGATGAACGCACCAAAATGACTCTCTCGAAAAAGATACATTAGCCGTCCATCAGTTTTGTGAGGTGGATGACACATTTGACTAAAATGTTTTTCACTTTTCCCTCAATTAACTCAACGTAATGTGTTCACTTCCACAAGAGATGATTAAATAGAGCAACATCATGACTTCCCTTTTTCTCCATTTCAGCAGTCACAGTAGATGTATTTACAGCTCAGGGGAGATTTATTCAGGAGTCGTCGGCATATTCAGTTGTTGTTTCTCACTGAAGAATTAGAAAGGAATTGGAAAGGTCACTGTAGTTGCGAGTGAAGTAATTTAAGTCATTAAACCAGAACCTAACTCAGTGCATAGGGTACAGTTATGTAACACCTTGTTTTTATTTTTCTTAACCCCCCCTTTCTCATTAAGCCTAATTCTCTGCCTTGATATTGGTAATACACACACACACACACACACACACACACAAATACACACATAAACTCATCATACAATAGTTCCAGCTGCTGAACTAACTGTGTTTTGAGGATACAGGACACTGTGACCTTGCCTTAGGGATGATGACATAGTGAAACTCTGTCTTTTCGTATGTGGGTGTGTGTGCATACAGTGTGTGTGTGTGTGTGTGTTACTAATGACCACTGCTTAAGGGGGTGATGAGGGGAGATGGGCCGTGCAGCAGGGCAAGGGGTGCAATGAAATGATCCTATCGATCATTCTTGATCACCTAAACAGCATCACACAGCACATTCATCTGCGTCAGTATGTGTGAGTGTGTGTCTTTTTCGCTTTGTCTCTTCTATTGACACACATTGTGAGTCTCACCTCTCTAACATGGCGTGTGCCCATGTATGCTCTCAGACTGATGCTGCAGTGATGGCAGTGGCCAAATGCCAGCTCTTACACAGTTCCATTAGCATTGCGAAGGCTGGCCGTAGATTGCTATTGATTGACTATGGCCTCTATTCATAGGCTGTTCAGCTAGAAGCGTACACACACACACACACACACACATACACACACACACTCACGCAGACAGCTGGACACACAAGTGTGCTAGAATAGACCCAGACTGAAACCAGACTCAGACTTAAATATTTGAGATTTTTCTCTGAGTTCACTCATGGTATATCCATTTGAATTCTAATGTGACATTTAGTTGTTTATTCTTGTCTTTCCTAGTTAAAAAAATTTGATTTCCAACTTAAAAAAACAGCAAAAGTCTTATGATAACTCACTGACCTTAGTATTAAGTCATAATGGCCAGTGCTGTGGAGGAATAAAATAAACACTACTTACAGGGATTTGACTAGTGATTTGGCTGAACTGAGTGCGCTGTGAGCTCTGACAGAGACTTGAGGACGACGAGCTTGTCGATGGCTGAGCTTTGGATTTTAAACAAATCAATGCCAAGTGACTGGACCCCGGAGCCACTTCTTAATGAGAACCACTGCTCAGAGATCTCCATACTCCCTCTGTCTGTTCCCCGCCTGCTGCTTTGTCTTTATCTCTCACACTGTTTTTATTTTCCGTCTCTGCCGTTACACTCACCTCTTGCCCTTCGCCCACATGACATGTACACACAAATCTGCACGCACGCAACTCACATCGCACTCTTTCACAGTGTTGTTGTCTTTTTTCTTATGTGATATTGTTAGACAGCCCCGTGTCAGGCCTTCCATTGGTGGTCCAGTTTATGCCGAGGCTCTGCTTGACTAATCTGTAAGCGTCACAGCAGGAAAGACTGCGCTGCCTTATAAATTCTGGCATCATCATGACCAAAAACATAATCAGAGGGGTGAGAGGATTTAATAAAACCTGTCACTTGATAGTCCGCAGTGCTATTTATTATTTACAGGAAAATGTGTTGTACGTGTAGGTGTGTGCGGTCCCTCCAACAGCTGCATCTATTGTTTTGTATTGTGTGTGTTTGTGCACAAATGGCAGTGTGTGTGTGTGTTTGTGTGTGAACACGTTGA
>JAPTMW010000002.1:30130487-30147868 GCA_029822955.1 Ostorhinchus angustatus
ACACACACACACACACACACACACATACTCATCCAGAGAGTGAACCCTTGGCAGTACTTCTCCAGTCTGTTTGAAGTGGTGTCTCACGGGAGGCTATAGGACTGTGGCAGTGTTCACCCACTCAAACACACACACACACACACACACTGGCTCGCAGGGAAAGAGGGATTGCGGAGAGAAAAGAGAAAAGACAGACAGAGAAGACAGTAGGAGGAGTGCTTTTCCTCAAACACACTCCAGCTCGTCTCATCCCTATCTGTCGCTCGCTCTCTCTTTCTCGCCGCTCCCAGTGCAGACATAGACAGGCAGCGCTCAGAGAACAGGTTGAGGTTGTTTACAGCCACAGATTTTATTTTTTCCCCCGGTGCTCATGCGCTCATATCTCGCTTCATCATTCACACGCCGACTGGGTGAGATTGAAACCGCACGCTAGGGACACAGCGAGGATATTACCCAGGCTGCATTGGCATCAGAAAGGGGTCTTGTCGTTTCATTTTGTCCCATTTGCGATTAGAATAGCCGGCCGGAAGACGACGACTTCAGCCGCCGGAACTGAAGGCAGACACCAAAGCCTCCTGATAAGAGCCACCCAGCAAGAATATTTTTAAACTATGTAACTGAGCTTTGCCTCCCTCGGCTTCTTTGTTCGCTGCGTGACCCGATCAAGGCCGCACAAATTTAATGCACCAGTGGGCAATTTCAGGGCCTGTAAACTCATCTTTGAGAACAAACACAAGCAAATAAGATCCAGAATAAATAAAGTGGGAAACAAAAAGAGTGATGGCTGAGTGAAATGTGTCAGAGGTGGTTTTTCTTGCTGTTGTTGTCGTCGTTTTTTAGGGGTAACTTAAAAAAACGGCTCAATTAAATGTTCCTGTTTCTGTCAACAAGCCCACAAATGCCTGTTGTTTTTCTTAAAACAATGAATACAGACTAGCACAGATAATAACAAAAAATAAATAAAATTACAGGAACATGAAACAACCCCACTTAAAGATAAAGCTACTCTCCTGCCAGTCTTGTATAACATTGTCACTGCTTCTGCTCGGCCTGTTTTTAACGCTCATAAAAACTGTAATTTTGCTGTTGCTTATGTATGCGGACAAGGTACTCAATCAAGCCACTTTTTTTTTTTTTTTCACCGTCATTCGTTTCTCAAATTTCTCCAAACCTTTTACCGATATCCGTCGGTACGGCGACAAAAGCAGCTAATGGAGAAGGAATGTACCTACACACAAGCACAGATGGAGACATGAAGAGAAAGAGGGCGAGGGACATAGACGTTCAAAGGCAAAAGGAGAGGGAGAGAGCCATGCAGAAACAGAAGGACTATGTCGTATGGAGGAGCGGAGAAGAGAGTAAAAAGCTCTCAGTCATGTTGCCAGTGTAACACTCTTGTTCCATGTGTTTATCCACGGCTTCCACTCCAACTTGTAAAGTATTTCACAACTTAAGCAAAACACCAACTCAGTGTAAGCGTTTATTCTGCCATTCATAAACCTCACATGCAGATAGTGGCAGATGCTATAAAGCTTTTTAACGTTTCTTTTCTTAATATCTGAAAAAAATAATCCATCAAACCTCCCCATGACTCATGATGAGCCTAAAGTTCTCGGTGATATTAAAATAAAAAAGAATTAATCCTCTAGTAAATGTGTGGGATTTTTCACCAAATAAATTAATTATTCATTCATTGAATTAATAAAGCTCGGCAGTTACACTATACGAAAATATTATTTTTGCTTCTCTATGATTTGATCTTGTTCATTTTCTTAAATCTTATTTATATACTCACATGATGTATTGTCGGTTAAACGAGGCTGATTTTCTAATTCTTCATCCTGCTGCTGTCAAAAGGTGTCAGTTTTCAATTATTCCCATTTTGTGTGAAAAGTTACTCTCTGTTGACACTTAACCATGAACCGGTAATGAATTCTAGATGTGACATTTTAACTAATGCCATACAAACTGTGATGCAGTGTCTTTGTTTCGTTAAATGTACACGTGTAGTATATAATTATACTTTGAAATTCAACTTTTGGATTTTTCCTTCTCTTTACCCATTCCCTTCCCTTTCATTTTCTTGCCCTTGATTTTCTTTCCATCCTTTCACTCCCCTTCACCTTCTCTCCTCCTCTTCCTCCTCCTTCATCCTCTCAGTCTCCCCTTCAGTTCTAGAGGGTATTTTTTCTTTTCCATCTCCACTTAGCTTTTAGTGCTCTTCTGTGCCCCACTCAAGGGGAATCCACCTCTTTCCAGACACAGCCTTATTTTAGCAACACAAGCCGGTCCTCAGAGAGCAGTGTCAGGCCTCGTACGCCGCTCCTTGTGCCCCTCCATGAGTGTGTTCGTTTCAACGCTTGCATATATGAGCGCACGTACAATGTTTCTGACTGACAGGACATGCCATGTCATCAAGAAAACAATCCCACAAGATGCTGAGAGTTCCAAACATGCTTTTTTTTCTTTCTTTTTTCTTTTCTTCTATGTTCTTTTTGGTTTGTCAAAAGCCACAGGTGAATTATTAATGAGATGGGGAATTGTCGTTCTATTGCGTATGTCCCACTGCCGGTGACATGAAAGTGGTAAAGAAGAGCAAGGAAGGTCTCCGAATGAAGGCAAGCATGAAATACCAAACCTTTCTGGGTTTCTCTGAAATTCTAGAGGCAGGACTCAGTGTCTTGTGTAGCTCGCAACCCTCTCTCTCCTCTTATTTCCATTTAAATAATCACTTTTTTTTCCCACTTCTCCTTCTTCCGGCAAAAACCTAATCAACCATCCTCCTTCCATTCACCCCCCATCCCCCCACCCTGCTTCATTTGGACTCCTCAGATCGCCAGGTAGCGTTCGGCTTTGCTGTGCAATGGTGCAACAAAAATGAGCAGGAAAGACAGAACATCTTCAGAAGCGTCACTGCGGGCCAAATGCCTTATTATGTCAGATTTACAAATTCCCTACTCCCGTGTCGGAGGAAAAAGTGACCTACATAGCTACAGACCAGAAAGAAAAAAAAATACCAATGGCCCAATTCTCCTCCCCTCTCTCTCTCTCTCTCTCTCTCTCGCTCTCTCTCTCTCTCTCTCTCTCTCTCTCTCTCTCTCTCTCTCTCCCTCTCTCCTCTCCCTCTCTCTCTCTCTCTCTCTCTCTCTGTATGCCTCTGCTGCTCCTTCTCTTAGCTACTCTCTTTCTCTCTCATTTTGTCACCCCTCGTTTATCTCTATCCTTTTTCCCGGCAGCGGCTTGGTGAGTTATCACCCCTCATTCAGATGAGAGGAGTGGTGTGCATGAAGGTTTGTTATTTTTTGCATCAGTGTGTGCTTGCTGTGTGTGTGCGTGTGTGCGCGTCCCTCTTGTGTCTATTATATAGGTGCCATTGCTAAAATGGTATGGTCGGCAGAGGGGGGTAGTTAGGTGATCCAACCAACCTGCTATGAGGTAAACACCATCTGTTCACACAAAATCTCCCCCCCTCATACGCCATGACTAGAATAGAGTGATCCAATAACACCTTTCCTCACGTACTTCTGCCATGCCAGGTTCACACCAAAGTGTGCATGCGTGTGTGTGTGCGTGTGTGTGTGTGTGTGTGGCACTGATGATAATAGATAATGACAGAACTGTTGGCTTGTAATTCACATTTTCAGGTGTTGCTCTTTTAGATTTTATAACAGGAAACATATTGGATAAAAAATACTTTTTTTCTCTTCCAGACTCTACCTCAGCTTCTCATCCTCACTTTGCCCTATCTTATCACTCTCTCTCTATCTGCGCTGTCGGTCTCTCTCTGTCTGTCTATCTCTTCTTTTTTCTGCTCTCTCCGTCTCTCTCCCAGCCTGCGGTAGAAAAGAGTCAAATCAATCAATTCAGGTTTCTTGGGCAGACCAGTGGTGTGGCAAGAAATTGACCTTTTACTGTGTGTGTGCATGGGCATGTGTGTGTACACTAAGCAGAGGGAAGCAGTTAGAGCTAAGACACTATCTGCCTTCGAGCTGATGGTGCCATCCAGTGTGGCAGTGCCCGCAGCTAGCCAGTAAGGATCATGCACACACACATACACAGGCGCACGCAGACCAAGCTTTCTACCCTCAGCTATCTCAGATATGACAAGTACATTGACTGTGGACACAGCATTAGCGAGGCTCTGTGTCTTTTTATAGCTTTTATGCTAAGCAGCATACCATCGCAGGCTTTCCATTTTTGCCCGACTGGGTATTGAGTGTATTGAGTGAGCGAGTTAGCCTGGGTTAAGTGGCTGTGCTTAAGGGCACAACAGCACTGCTGCGATCACTGGCTGGCCCCATACAGCTTTGGAATGAGCCCTGGAAAACAAGATAAAGGGCTCATGAAAACACACACTCACACACAGCTGTACAGGGACAGTGGACGAACAGAGTGGGGAAGGAATGTTTGATTTTCTGTCATCCCTTTGTTTTTGTTAGATTGTCAATTTGTATTTCTCTCATTTCCTTTTTTCTTTGCTCCCACACTCTCCTTTATAGATCGCAAGCTTCTCTCACACAGGCATATATAGTGCCAGATGTGGGCTGACACTCCCCATCTATCCAGAAGGTGGGGGTTTAATAGAGATTTATAATGATTATCAGGAGGCTGAGAAAGAATATCGTCGCAGCTACTATCTACTGATGGAGGACTGAGGGGATGGTGGCAAAGAAAAAAGAATGGAGTTCAGTGGAGAATATGTTAGGGAGTTATTGACAATGCTATAAATGCACAGATCCATGGTGTGTGTGTCTGTTGGCATGTGTGGGCTCCAGGCTAGGTCATATAAACAAAGTCAAAAATCTTAGGGGCCAAAGCTGCTGGGGCTATAACCTGAGGGCAGTGTATTGAAAAAGAAATCCAGTGCATGTGTATGTGTGAGCATGAGCGTTTGAATGAACAGTGTTTTTTTTTTTTTTTTATCTGTGCTTCTCAGTGTGTGTCTGGATGCTGCGCTAAGACCTACTACTTACTTGCTCCATGTAGCCTCCATAATATCATGATAATGCACTTGGATTCCTCTGCTCCCGGACCTCGCGCACTCTCAGGAGATTTTTCCGTGGAGAATTTCTTGGCTTACTCGAGCCTTGCACTCCTCCTCCTCCGCCGCTGTCTGTCTGTCCTCATCTCGCTGTTCTGTGCTAAAACAGCTCATAATTATTGTCTTAGCATCCTTCATGTATAATTTATCAGCCGTTTAAAAGCGGAGGTGCATGCAATTAAATCTAGAGGGAGCTTCTGTCTCTCCAAATCTCCCCTTCCTCTCTCCCTTTCATAATTTCTCCCCCCCTCGGTCTCTCCCATGCGCAGGAGCTTTCAGTCACTTCCTTTTACTCTTTGTGTTATTCCTTTACACTGCTCCGTTGTGCATCCCGCTCCTTCCTGTCTCTTTCACTCACTTTCTGAGTCCATTCTGCCTTCGCTCTCCTGCTCGCTCTCCTTAACATCTAAATATGTGTTGGAAATTGGATAAATCATGCAGAGGTATTATTGTTCCTTCTCTCTCTCTTTCTGTCTCTCTCTCTTTCTCTCTCCATTTTCTCTCCATCCTTCACTCTTTTGCTCCCTTATTCCCTCCCTCCCAGAGAGAAAGGAGAGGAGAGGAGAGGCGCAGAGTAATTGGATTCCCCCTAATAGCGAGGGTAATGTTGACAGTACATAAATCCTGCCACTGAAATAGCGCCTCGTTTATCTTCTGATTTTGCCTCATTGTTTTTCGGCGCCTGTTTCCCACCTTCATCCTCCTCCCTGTGCAACTCCTCTATGTGCTATTCCACCACGTTCCTTCCTCTCCTCACCCCTCCTTCCTTTCATCTCCCCCAGGGTCTCATCAGGTAGCCTTGATTGTCTAGATGGGCCCCGTATGGGACAATGCGTCTCCGCATAAATTGGTCGACACGGTTTGGTTGCAGCCAAGCAGATATTGGAAAGAACAAGGCAGGGAGGAACATAAACTCGAGACACAGATAAAAAGAGAAGACGCATGTTGCATCGGATATGCGGTGCAACATAAGGCTTCCAGGAAACAATGAGGGATGCACTTGACTCTACTCTGTGCAAATAAATCTGTTCATTCTCTCATTCAACATATTTTTCCTCTAGGCTTTCATCTGGTTTTGAGTATGGTGATACTTCAGGAAGACCTTAAATCACATTCGGTGTCAGATCTGTACGTTCCCGTAATCACGCCTGTGAAACAACCACTCACTTAATAGCACATACAAATTAGCTTTACAACATTTTTCCAGTTTTTAATAATGTACACAAGACAGCCTCCGCAAAATAATCCACCATACGACACCAGAGCCCTACTTTAAATTTAAATTGTCGTCAACCATGACAAACTGAATAAGCAGAAACACAAGTTTGTGTGCAGAAAATGCCTGAAGAAAGAGGAGAAGATGAGTATGAAAGGAACAGAGAAGGAAAATAAAGAGAGATGACGATGAGAGAGATAAAAAAAAAAAGTAAACTATTAAAGTTGGTTTCAGTCATCTCCACCTATTTCCTCTCCTCTCCCTCCCTTTCCTTTAAATATCAAGCATCCTCATCAATAATTGACTTAGCGTCTGGCGGTTGATCAGCGATGAGCGGCCCTTTATAACAGCATTAGGAGCTCTTCACATGCTTGCACATACACACACACCTTCCAAACATCCTCCCTTTGATGCTCTTTCATGATCCATCTCATTGACGCAGGAGTGTGGGTCAGGTCAGCTAATCAATCACCTGCGTGGCATTTAAATGGTCTGGTCCATCTATCTAGGCTCCCTGTGTGCTTACTCCTCTGATCTCTTCTGCAAACACAGAAACACTGACAAGGTGGCCATGCCAGAGGAAGGCTTTCGTGAAGAAGAGGCTATAGTTTGAATCCAGAGTGTACACCTTAGCCAGCTGCTTTTGCTGTTATCAAGAATGCTGAGAGTCAAGCAACAGCATCAAGGTCAAGTCGTGCTCTTTCATCTTCTCTGCTTTGCTTGCAGGGTCCACTCATACCTTTCATATATGATCGCCTGGAGGAGTAGAGATGGAGAGAATGATATAAGCTATGTATGATTTTTTTTTTACCCACAAGTAGCTGCACAGACCTCTTTAAATTCAGTGATCGAATGAAAGTATATTTACTCAAGTACCTCATTTAACAGTAGATTTCAGGGACTTTGCCCACGTATTTCCATTTTATGCAACTTGATGCTTATGCTCCATTACATCTCAGAAGAGAACATTCTACTTCCATACTCCACACTATCTGTCTGACAGCTTTAGTTACTTTTCAAATTATATTCTTTTATGCCTTTCCTGTCCAGTGAAAGCTGTGCATCCCCGAATGTGTTGCTTCTGAATGTTTTGATAAACTGAAGAACTGAGATGGCATGAGAAAATTCTTATATATATTAAATAATCATTTGAAATTCTTTAGGATTAGCTGAAAGTGTATTGCTGAAAAGATAAAGAAAAATTTTAAAGGTTCACTTTTTAGAAGTACATGGTTCTGACAGGATAACATAGCTGTAAACATGCTGGTTTTGTAGAATATGATGCCTTTGTTGATTCATTTTGCAAACTGCTTAATTTTTTGAGAAGGTCATGGGGATGACTTACGTAGATGTGTCGCCAGTTCATCTCAGGGCTGACATATACAGACTAACACCTATTCAATCTCATACTGAGGGGTGTTTTAGATTCACCAATTAACCCGTTAAGGTATATTAAATGACACTATAGATAGTTAAATTGAGCTGAAAACATGTGTACCAGTAAAATAAAGCAAACATATCAATGCAGCAGTAATATCAACCCCAAAACATTATACAGTAAGAGGCAAACATTGACAGGGACAGTTCATCCATAATGACTACTTACTTTTATGGTTACATTTTGAATCTAACTCTTACACTTTTTTATTTAGGTGAACGTTTGAAAACCAAACTCTGAACTTTAGTCAAGCTGAGCAATTCTTTCACCACAGTTTAAATTCAAGTGTTTTTTTTCTGTCTACGTAGTTTAGGTATGCCAGAAATGTATTGTATTTGTTGTTTCCCTGGGTGGTCTGCAGATGCTATTAACACCACACAGTCATTTAATTGGATTGTCAATCTGGGGAAGCCCACTTCCTCCTCTGTTTAACACTCTCACATAATAACATGCCGCAGCCCTCAGGGGCTGTTACCTTAACCACACATCATAATCATATATTAATCAGATTTTATCTGTCATTGTGCCAAGTCCGGTGTTAGATTCTAAAGATGTGTTGGCAACTGGGCAAAACCCAACAAAGGTAATAAAAGTGGAATAAATATGTGATGGAGAAGATGAGGGAGGAAGGAAACCATTTTTTCTCGTGGTGTTGTCCCAGTGCCACCGCTGCCTCCC
This sequence comes from Ostorhinchus angustatus, assembly GCA_029822955.1. NCBI lineage: Eukaryota > Metazoa > Chordata > Actinopteri > Kurtiformes > Apogonidae > Ostorhinchus > Ostorhinchus angustatus. The sequence goes on from JAPTMW010000002.1 coordinate 30,138,861, forward strand.
CCTCTTGTGCTGAGCTCTGACATCTTTCTCCAGCCAATCAATAGGTCACATTTCTTATTACACCCTGCCACTCACCTACACTCCTTTTTGCTTGTACACACAAGCAAAACAAACATAGACACACACCTACAGTTGCTTTTAAAACCACCTCTTTTTTCCTAGCTGGTTTTGTTTTGTGAGTCACCACTTATCTAAACCTTACTTTTGTTCCTCCATCCATCGTTTCATGGCTACAGCATCCTCACCTCATGCTCTGTCATCTTACCACCAGCACAATCACATGAACATTTTTTCCTCCTTTCATCCTTCTTTTATGCAGTTTATATTCGTCCTTCTCAAATTCTCTTGTCCTCCCCGGCCTTTCGTCGTCCAGCGTGCCCTCCTTTCATTCTATTCCTCCTTCACACATCTCCCTCCTCTTCTTGCTCCTCTACTCTCATTTTCCACTTTGCTGCTCTTCCTCTCATCAGTCAGTCAGCCTGCGGTCTGACAGAGATGTGGGGTTCTGATGGAAGCTGCCAGACTGTCAGCACGTATCTATTCAGCAACATAAACTCGTACACACACTTAACATGCAACAGAGAGCACGAGAAACCAAGAAGAAATCGTCGAGCAACCCAAATAAAGCATCGACTGCATTCATATTGCTGGGCTCAATTTGAATTTTCATGCATTTATTTCTACTTATGTCTTGCAGGCCTGCTGTCAAAAAGGGAAATTGTTGTTGTTTTGCAGATGCAATTCTCTTGACATTATAATTGGGAAGGTGTGTGGGGAGATAAACAAACTTTAAAACTGTTGTTTGTGTTCCAAGCTTGAGTGTGTGTGATGTTGTAGATGTCATCTATTTGGTATTATAGTGGTGGACTGTTTTTCCAAGGCCACTGTATAACCATTATTGTCACCTGCCCCTGTAAACAATCTCAAAGGTTGCGAAGACACTCTCCATAAAAGCTATCTCACTGTGTATTCAATTTCCACATTGTTTGAATACAAGAAAATATCTCATCTCCCAGTTATTGTGCTTGACTATAGCCCTTTTTAATGTCTTTTTCCCTTCCTTTATATCTGACCAGTGTGTTGAAGGAAACATCGCTTGATTCATATTAGTCAAGATAGTTTCGCTCCTCAAGTATCGGAACAGGACATGGTGGCTCTTTGATAGAGAATTTTGCCTTCACGCACAGCAGTATCAAAGAAGATATAATTTGTCTTTACTAAAATGAGTTTGATTCAGTTGTCTCTCTTATAGCACTGAGTAAACAGACGCAGCAGGACTTTGGTTTGGCATACTGATGTCCTGTGGGAGTTAGTCTATGAGCAAAGATGAAAATATGCACAGTTTGATTCTGAGGAAAGATGTCCTCCACCGTGCCACTTTTCCTCCAGCACCATGTTTCTTCCAGCGTTCTGTTTTCATCCCCTGTTCCCTTGTTAGCCTGTGTTCTCCATCTCCAGGGTTTTGAGAGGAAGGAGTGGGTGATAGTTATAGGGACCCTCAATGTGCATGTGGATTTGTGTGAGTGCGTGTTGGGATATGTGCATGCTGGAAGTAAAATAATGCGATGGAAAGAGTAAGGAAGGAAGGGATGTACAAGAGCTGCACTGGCTTCTGGAAGCTGCACAAGCAGGAAACTGGTGAAGAGGATGAAGAGGAGCGAGAAGGGTGGAAAGCCAAACTCAGTCCCACAGGCTTCCAAGTGCAAGTAGATTTCAGTCTGGAAGTGTTTGGAGAATTATAGAAATGGGATGAAGAAAAAGAGGAACAGACAGTTCTGGCCCTATAGGAGTCAATCTGTTCCCCTCTCTATTGTTGGTAAAAGAAAATAAAAAAAAAAAAAATCTTGTGGAGGGCTCGGCTTTAGACTCAGCCTTGTTCGCCTCTTCTCTCCTGCTCCCACTTTCTGTTCGGGATGTAACAGTTAATCCACTACCACAAGTGCCATCAAGCCCCTTCTGCTGCTCTCACTAACTCTCTTTCATACATGCTTCTTCCTCACTCAAATTTTTCTCATTTTTCAGATTTTTATACAGCAGTGGCAGCAGTAGTTAAACTTCCTGCCACTCCCTTTGTTTTTTTTTTCCCATGTAGTCATATGCTTGAGTTTCTGAGTAGAATTGGCAGGAACAGGATCTTATCATTCCACAAAATAAAGCAGATAGCTTGTGTCAGACAGAAGAAACATGAAAATCTGCCCTGATTTTCTGTACGATGTTTGACAAATGCATTCAAAACTCAACATTTTCAGCCAAAAGAAACTTTTTAGAAAAGCATTTGTTAAATGGATCATCAGTAAATGAGGCGCTGCCTGTTAAATGAAGAATCGAATAATGTGCAGTTAACGATAAACAGAACCTCATCATCAGCCTAGTCTAATGATAGTCTAATTGAATTTTTTCATGGCAAAGAATTAGAACAATCATTTTGACAGTGTGAGCCACGGGCTATGATGCAGCTCTGAATCGTCGATAAAAATAGCGAACCATTTGGATCTGTCATTTTCTCAAACTGTATGGGTGTTTTTTTACTGTAAGCCCTAATAATGTGTCATTTGTTGTCTGAAGTTCTATTGTAAACCACTCTGCTGCCTCAGATCTACAGTTTAGCCTTATGTATTTTCTACTCCAGAAAAGAACTGATTAAATTGTTACACTGTAACAAATTTTAGCCCAGGCACAGATTTAATTTAAGTGCAAAGAATGTATATGAAATCCTTTGATGAAGTGCATTTTCCTATCGTTTTAGTGTTAAACGCTACCACAGTGTTCCACAGCGCCTGCCACCATGGGTGCCTCCAGATGTGACCCAACCGAGGCAGCCTCTGTCTTGAGGCGAGACGTGCCAGATGGGGGTTGTGGAGCAGTTGGATAGATGGAAGCCAGGGGCCCCGAGGCAAAGAGGAGCCCTGTGACATTGAGGGGCACAAGTGGCCGCAGAGCTGACAAGATGAGAAGTGATATGCCCTCACCATTCCTGTCAGTCACGCCACCTCATTAGAGAAGGAGGAAAAGGTAGAGAGAGTATGCAGAGGAAGACAGCAAGAGAGGATTCTAGCTGTGGTATTTATGTTGGCGAGAACCAATTTTTAGTGGAATTACAATCATAGGAAGGCTCCACAGCTGTCAAGGAACCTAGTTCAAAGATTGTTAAATTAGCATACCGTGTTTGGCACCCTAGCATAGCAATGAAGCAATGCTGCAGAGGCAACTAGCATGGATTTGGTGCACAGGCTAGTGCAGTGAAAGTAGAGGAGGGCGGAGAAGTGGGGTGGTGGGGAAGATAACATGAAGGCATGAAATATTAACCCCTGGCTAAACATCCAAGCTTAGCCGTCTGTGAAATCCCACTGTGGACAATGCTAATACATGCATTCACATGGGAGATGATAGGGCCTTGTTGCACTGCCAGATGGAAAGTATGCATTAAGAAGCTCTCTCATGTATTCATACACCCATAATAGGATCTATAAGACGAAAATCCCAACAGTCATTTCAGTAACGCAGACAGAACAATACAGAATTTAGAAACGTGTGCACGCACATACACATTCACACACTATCTCACACACTCACTCAGACACACAACATCCTTTGCCTCTGAAGCTAAATAGTTGATTGATGGTCTAAGCTGTGAAGAAATGCTCTCCTTTATGTCTCTAAAGGTTTGTAATTGCTGCAGTGAAAGGATGCTCACTCGCCTGGAATATTGATCCTAATGGGATTACTATCCTCCACCAGAGAGAGGGTGATAGAGAGAAAGAGAAGGAGTGAGGATGAGAGAGAGATGAGGAGGGGTCCGGTCTAAGAGGTGAGCAGGCAGATAGAGAGAAATTTAGTTTGTCCTTGCCGTTTTTTATTGATTTTTTTTTTCTTCACGATCACTCCATAAAGACTTCCGTGCAGGAACGATAAAGTATCGCCGTTAGAAACCAGAAATGGAATAAATACTTGGAATAGAAATGAGGGAAGGAAGAGTTAGGCAAGATCTCAAGGGAGAGATCATGGAGGGGCGATGCAGCCCTCCTCCCTTCTGGTCCTTCGGGACAGTTGTTGTTGTTGTTGTTGCTGCAGTGAAGTGGGTGCTGCTTCGGTCCCAGCAGCTGCAAACAAAACTGGGTTCAAGCAGAATGTGGAAGCGCTAGCAAAGGGGGGAGATAAGGTGAAAAATTAGTTTCAAGAAACAGCGGAGGAAAGAGTGAGACTTATATAACTGTGGAGCATTCAGCCAAAGGGGGAATTGTAACAGAAACTTATGTTGAGCACAGCCATATGCTCTCAGTGACAATATTGTCATTTTGGGAAAAAAGGAAAACTTGCTGCCTCTTCTTATTATTTCTGTCATTGTGTTCTGATTTCACCCACCCTCTTAATCTCTCAGAATTAATCAGCATGGAGGGCCATCAGCCTGTCTGTCATTCTGTCCGTCCATTTCCCTGCCTGTTTGACTGCAGTAACCCCAGATGGGAGGCATGGCTGCCAGTTTGTGGCCAGGCTGTCCTTTGCAGCTAATTGAAATGTTATGATGAGCCAGAGTCACGGAATCTGCATATGTGTATGGCTCAACTGATAACCCGTGTGTGTGTGTATGTGTGTGTATAGAGGGTGTGTGTCAATCTGTTTCAAGATGGCCATAATGTTGGTCATCTGCCTGTGTTGTGACTAACTCCAGGCCCTTTCCATGCTGCTGAGCTTGAGCACTTAGTGGCGCTCACACAAAAGTCACCTTTATGAATAATTATCAGAAACCCATTATGTCCATTCTGTGCCTCTTGATGTTCCTCTGCGGGAGTGTGTCTGTGTGAGCATTCGTGAAGGAATGTGTGTATGTGTGACTCATTGTTTGGCTGGCTTTGAAAGTTTGTTTTTCCCCAGTGGGGGGTCTCAGAGAAAAATGACTTTGCTGAGAGTTCGAAGGGAAGAAAGAGGTAAGGATTATCCCGACGACGATGACGATGGGGTGGGCGGGTAGAGAGCTGAAGAGTAACATCAAGCTTAGCAACGTACTGTAGCCAAGACAACAATAATCAACTGCATTCTGACTTAAAGAACAGAGAATATTGCCTAACCTACCTGGTGAAAGCTGTCTAAAGCGCACGCACACACACATACAGACGTGTTTCTGCCTGCCTGTGGGGTGATTGTAAAAATGAGTTTTCAATACCTTCAAAGGCTTGTAATGCAGCCAGCAATTTCATTTTGACAGACACACTTCTAAAGGTGCAGGTTTTTCTGCACCACAAAAGAAACTCACTGAGTGTGTGAATGTGTGTGTGTGAATGTGTGTGTGTGTGTGTGCATGCATGTGTGTGTGCGTGCATGTGTGCGGACTCAGTAGTGATCAGACTCCCACAGTGCCGTCTCAGCCTTTAAGAACTGCAGGAGACTTGTAGAGGACAAAAAACAGCATGAAAGGAGAGAGAAAAAAGGAGAAAGGAGAGGAAGGGCAGTGTTGGGTTCACTTTCCAACCGTGTGTTTGCATTACTTTGTGAAAGTACACTTTTTGACAAGGAGGCCTTTGCTGGATGATTATCAGAGCACTGACACAAATCCTGCTGATTTAAAATTGCGATTCAGTATGATAAGCAAACACACTTTGAATTTAAATGACTGCAGGTTTATAGTCCAGGTTTTAAATTTAGACGTATAACTGTGTTTACATAAATTGGCATCAATCAAACCTCGCTGTCAGATGGACGCTTTATTAACTGTGTGTCAACTTGCACTTGTGTTTAGTGAACATTTAAATCACTGCTGACATGGGCAGATGTCCTCTTAGCCCACTCAAATATACACAGATGTTGGTATGTTTGCGCAGTCGTACATGCGGAGGAAAAAAACCCACGAGTCATCCTGATGATGTGACTCCGATAGCGCTGAGGACAGATGGTTTCATATGTTTTCGAAGACAAGGACACGTACACATTTCATTAGGGGCATCACCACCAGTGTCCCTGCAGGTGGTTGATCCTCGTAACAGCCTGTATGTCTGACTGACGTTCTGACACTGATCATTTACGACATGGGCAGGCCGTAAGGAGCCCCAGGGGCCCCTGAGGGCCACACAGGCTCATTTCGGATGGCATCATTGGTTTTGACCTGATATGCAGGGCGTCTCTTAGGGCACTTAGTGTCTCATTTGATTGAGCAAAGCAAAAGTTTATAAAGATGAGAATTAGGCGTTGCTGCTATATTTATGCTGTTGTTGAAATCAACAGCTTGCTCACCAACTTTTGTTTGTTTTTCTATTCATTCTTTAAACTAAGAAAAGAACAGCAATGACAAAAAGCTCTCCTAAACCTCACTAGCCAGCTGCCCTCCAACAAACTGCACATGGTGTGGAACACCGAATGCCACAGCCGGACATTTATTTCAGAACAGAAAACAGAGCTAGGAGGAGTGTTAAAATTACACTTATGTTGATCAGGTTTCCAGACACCAATCTAAATGAATGCAAATGTTTCTCAATTTCTGCTGCCTGGAAATATAAGCAACAATTTGCAGCCGGAAAATATCATGATAAAAGTGTGTGTGATTCTCAGCTCACTGCGGAGAGTTTACTGCTGCTTTCCAGTTTACATCCACACCTGGAAACACAGGAAGAATTCAACTCAGAATTCAATTCAGCAACCGGAACACAACAGAAAGACAGAATTCTAAGTGTTGGTGTCCTATAATCATTCAACAGTGAACACATTTTCTCTCTCCTGCTTTTATGTGTCAAAACTCAGGATTATGGGTCACCTCAGTGAAGCGATAATCAGTGTATTTTCTCCTTCTGTATAAGCTTTTTGTTTCTTAATTATAATTAGTATATCAGTATTCGGATGACAAATCCCACACATCCATGAACTGTATAATGCATAATCGGTTTATTATATGCAGAGTTGTTTTTGCCTGCAAAGTTTTCCCCAAAGTGACCCCTCCTGAACTGCAGGGAGCATGTGGGGGGAAATCCAGAAACATAGATAATCTGTGATTGATGATATCTGGAGGACAGGATAGATTATTCCTCTTCAGATTTATGATGTCTGAGGAAGAGCCCCATTTCTAACTTGGTGATTATGGCCAACGGGCTCGGCAGGTTGTTCACACGTGTGTTTGTGTGGGAGTATGTGTGTGTGTGTATGTGCATATTTTTCAGGACACAGTACCCTGAGACTGATGTGCCTTGTGTGTAATAAAGAAGTGGTATAATGAGATGCCTAACTTTCCCTCTTTGAATGATATTTTACATTAAAAATGTAAATTAAAAATCCCCCCTTACCACACCCGGACCCCCCTCTCCTCATCACCATGTCCAAAACAATTTTCTGCATGGTTCCCTTGCGGTAGTGCAATACAGTGTATGTTTGTGTGCTGGCCTAAGTGTGTGTGCGTGCGTGTGTGTCCATCCTCGTCTGGACCCTAACTGATTGTGATTGCATTTCCATCGGATTTTCTCCCGGCAAGAAGGAGAGCAGGGCCCAGACGGAGAAATGGGATCAGAGGAGGAAACTCATCTCCCTTTCCCAGACACAGTTCTTTCCAGAGTGTGTGGTCATGCAAACACACACACACACACTGTGAATGGTGTCCTCTATTACTTGGGGTATTAGCATCACTAATGAGGTGTGAGAGAAGGACATAGATGGAAAGCAAGTGGAAGACGAAAAAAGGGGAGGATCAGAGAAACAAAGTAGTGGAGAAACAGGGGCATCGAGCGAAGCTGCAACTATCAGTCTCATTGAAGAAGCACTGGTGGAGAAGAAGGGAGGCGAAGAAATGCACGGGGGGAGAAGAGTGAGAGCTGATAAAAGACACAGAAGGGTGGAAGACAGAAAGATAAGAGGAGTGCAAGTGAAAGGTGCAGCGCGAACGGAGAGGTGGCGTTCCTCATCTCAAAACCATCTGTTCTGCGGTCAGGTGTTGAACATGTGTGTCTGCGTGAACATGTGATCTGGGTGCATATTACAATATATTATTACGCAGATAAAAAATTATGCTTATCATATCAGGTAATCCATGAGGATTTGACGTTTCAATGAAAGGGATGAAAGGATATCCTCACTCACTAACAATAGCTTTAAAAGATACCTTACCCGTCCTACTCATATATGATGTGTGTGTGTGTGCAGGATTAGACAGCCATTTCGGAGGAGTCGTGCCCACTGGACACCTGTTCTGATAACTCAACATTGACAAGCTTATTGTTCCATGTGCGGCCTACGCTGTAATTCCCTGTACACTTTGTAACACACAAGTAATGAAACATCCTGCATGTGTGTGGGGTTGTGCAATATGTGTGTCTATGTTTTACCCCAGATAGCATCTTTGCTCTAGATAAACCTATTGTTCTTGCCTCAAACCACCATTATCCTGTTGTAGGGGAAAACTGTTTTGCAGCTTCTGTACAAAACCCAGAGAATCCACCGAATCGCTCCTTATCCATCTCCTCGCTCTGTCTCATCCTCTCTCTCCATCCATTTACTTTCTTTTTTTTTTTTTTTTATTTCATCATTCATTCATATGTCCCCCTCTCCATCTGGAGCCCCTCTAACTTTTTTCTGTTCTCCCCGCACCTCATTTGTGCAATCACTCTCTTCTTTGTATTCTTTCCTCTTCCTGCTCTCTCTCTTTTGTCTGTCATAGCTGGATTCAGCGCAGTCATTTGCTGCTACAGTCTATAGCTAGAAGCCCTCTTGCTGAGATAGATGCCTGCCTATGAAAGACATTTGTTTCCTTTACTGTCACTGTGCAATAATCAGCCACTCTAACGAAATCAACATATTGCCCTTGCGGTAAATACAGCTGAGCAAGTGGGTCCGTGCTCGTTTGTGTGGGCATGTGCGCTTATGTGTGTGCATCCGTGGAGAGGGGTGTGAAGAGCGGGTATGTTTTATATTTTTGTATCATGCGTGTTGTGTGGATGTGTACCTGTGCTTGTGTGGATTTGTGACTTCTTTTTTTTCCTTTCTTTTTTCAGGGCTTTTTGGCACTGCATGCGATTGCAGATTCTCATGTATGTGTG
>JAPTMW010000002.1:30211673-30221900 GCA_029822955.1 Ostorhinchus angustatus
CCAGAGTAAACTTTAAGAAAAAATACATTTTGTAAAAGTAATCAAAAGTTACCTGATAAAAAGGTACTGACTTCATAATTGAAGATTTCTGCTCATCTGCTTTTCCTTCGCTTAAAGTCACTCTTGAGTTAAGGTGGCCTTGCTATGCTAGTTACAGAATTTAGTTGGCCTCAGGGTCTCACGTTCTCGTAGGGCTTTTTGCATAAGCTCAAGTGAAGGTTTATTAGTTCATGGACTGCCAGCATGCAGACACACACACACACACACACACACACACATGCATACTCACACACCCCGCTGAACATAATCTCATTCTCTCATGAGAAAGCATTACTCTCAGGCCATCAGAATCCCATTACCTACACTGAATCATAAGAGAGAGAGACAGAGAGAGCGAGAGAGTGATGATCCAGTGTGGCTCTATCAAGTAAGTGATCTATCCTCCTCTGTCCACACGCACATACACACAGTTATCTGAAAAAGGTGTAGAGACATAGAGATGGCATGCATGAAAATCGACCTGCTGAATTAAATTGATTCTTAAACAATCTATGCTTAAGGCGTAATACCATATGGTTATTCAACCGAGTGAGACTCATCAGCCCATCGTACCCATGTGCGCATGTATGTTTAAGAGTGTGTGTGATCACTTTGTACACCTGATGATAAAACAAACATCACTTTGCTTCTTTCCTCTCACCCCTCCACACCTCCCCTCCTCCCTCCCTCCTTCCCTCCTTCACTCCTTCCCTCCCTCCCTCTACCCCCTCTCTCCATCTGTCCTCACCCTCCTTCCTCTCCACCCAGACGGCTGTCCTAACCTGTGTAATGGAAATGGACAGTGCACAATGGGACAGCAGAGTTGGCACTGCGAATGCCAGACGGGCTGGAGAGGCCCTGGTTGCAGTGTTGCCATGGAGACCTCTTGCGCTGACAACAAGGACAACGAAGGAGGTGAATTGGGAAAAGTTTTGGGAGGGCTAGAGCTGTTATTTATGCAGCACTCGCTTAAGAACGACTCTTGAGAAAAATGACTGAAACTAATAAAGGTCGATGGATGAGGACAACCAATAAATTAAAAAAAAAAAGAAATGGAATTAAGGTCTCATGAGAAGAGCTCTCGCTGTGATCGGCAAAATTCAACTTTCTCCAGTGGAAGTAAAACAGATTATCAGAATATTAGATCGAAATTGAAGGAATCTGAGACCTCATTAGTCTCTGTTTTGTTTTGTTTTTTAACATTAGATGGACTCACAGACTGCATGGACCCAGACTGTTGCATCCAGAGTCCCTGCCAGAACAGTCCACTTTGCCGAGGCTCACGGGACCCTCTGCTAGTCATCCAGCAGAGCCCTACATCCCAGGCCCGTGTCCGTTCCTTTTATGACCGAGTCAAGATGCTTGTGGGACGTGAAAGCACTCATATAATCCCTGGGGAAAATCCATTCAACTCCAGGTAGAGTAAAAAAAAAAAGCATAAATGAACACAAACTTTACACACAGATACAAGCAGCACTATCATTAAAAACACCGACTTAAATAGCTACCACCAAACCACACACCAATGTTTAGAAGACCAAGAGAGATCAAATGCAAAATTAAGATATTTTTTAAACATAACCACACACTCCAAGTGTGAGGTTTTCCAACTGATACCACCATTTTGATGCTCTTTTGAAAGTTTGGCATCTATAAATGCTTGCTTCAAAAACAGCCTCTCTCTCTCGATTCAGTAAAACCCAGAACTTGCCAAGATCCTAATGAAAACTAGATTAAAGTCCAAGATTCTTCTCAAAGCTTTGGAAAACTTTTGTTGTCTGTGCTGATTCATGGGAAATAACTGATCAAGGTGACGATACCCTAAAAGGTTCAAATGTTACTCCATGTGATTCATTTCTGTAGGACGCCACCACTTACATGCTCACAATGTCAAACACACACACACACACATATATCCATCTGCATTGTCATGGTTTGTTTACGTGATTGACGTGAGCTAATCTCGATGGCGGAGTTGCTGATTGTCTCTAATTAATGAGTAGTGGAAGACCAGAGCAATAAATGAATGGGCAAATTGGATGATTGAAAGATGGGGAGATTAATCAAACCAGATGATTGATGGTTGGAAAGATTGAGCTGATAGATTGACTATCGTTCTCTCACTCTGTCTCCTCTGTCTTCTTCCAGTTTGGCATCTCTAATCCGAGGTCAAGTGTTGACTACAGACGGAACCCCTCTGGTGGGGGTGAACGTGTCTTTTGTCAACTATCCCCACTACGGATACACACTGACACGGCAGGACGGAATGTATGTACAAAAAATACCCAGCATTCCTTGCTAAAACCTTAAGCTACCTCACCCTATAGGCTGTGGATTAGATTAGATTAGATTAGATTAGATTAGATTAGATTAGATTAGATTAGATTAGATTAGATTAGATTAGAGACTTTAATGAGCTCATGAAAAGACGAGGCTGTCGCAGCCAGAAATAATTATCTACAACAAAAGAAGTGGATTTCATGTAGGAACAGAGTAGATGTATTAAACAAGGGAATTAAGAATTGAGAATTAAAGGACTGCAATTTCTTAAGTGAAGATACAGTATTTTAATAAAAGTGAGCATTAAATATTTACATTACACTTAAACTAATATGAAAAATGCAATGCAATCAGTTAAATGTTTAAGAACACCAGACCTTGGGCTTGTATTTCATTTATTACACTTTTTACATTGTATTGATTGCTATCTTACTTAACTACCTCTAATCAGTCTAAATAATTTAGGACAATGTGTAAAACCAAGAATAAGGGCTGTCAAAGCAACTCTTGGATTTCTTTAATAGCCATCCTTGCTTTAACAGCTATTGTCCAAACCCATGTGGTTAACTCACCTGACATGTCTTTCTTTTCATCCTGCAGGAATTCTTGTTATCTTGGAGTTTTATGGTTGCTTTAATTTAACTGTTCTGTCCAATTTTCCCCCTACACGTTCTATCAGATTTTACTGTGGCTGACACCCATAACATGTTATTTTAAATTTTGACACACTGGTTCTTTGGGTTCCACAAATTAAATGTTCAGTTTCTGTGTCTCCTGTCTAAGGTTTCCCTTTAAGCACTTTTCTCTTTCTCTAGAGTTTGCTTAATTGTTCCTTTGCAGTGTTTTTACTCCAGCTGTGGCCAGTCTGACACTGAAGCACCAGAACTAATAATGCACAATTGACTTTACATTTCAGGAGCTGGTTCGAACAGTTTCACTGACTTGAATGAGCGTAGGCTGTTGTCCTTGTCTGACCTTGTTTAATGGTGATCAGTGCTCTTATCTTCCAGATGTGAAAGGCTGTTGGTCACAGCAGTTTTCTCTTCTTTTGCCATAAGATACAGCAGATGTGTGTATGCCATATATTTGTATTGTGATCATTAACCCACAGCTGTTAACCATAAGTTGTGAGAACAGTTTAAAGAAGAACATCTACTAAAATCACTTCTGTACTAATGCCTAATCTAACATTGATATTAATATTTCAGACTTTAGCAGGTGGCTAGACTTCCTGTCTAGACGTGACCAAAAGAGTTGGTTTCTGTTATCATATAACAATACAGTAATATTTATTTCAGGTATTTTTGTTGGTCAATTATCTAATTATTGTAATAAAAAAAGAAGAGAAACAATGACAGTGTCCTTCCACCAGCGCACTCCCCATCTGTACCTCATTCCCATCCTCTTCTCACAAACCTCTCCAGGTTTGACCTGATAGCTAACGGTGGTGCATCACTGACTCTGCGGTTCGAGCGTGCCCCCTTCCTGAGCCAGGAGCGCACCGTGTGGCTGCCCTGGAGCCAGTTTTATGCTATGGACACTCTGATGCTTAAGACAGAAGAAAACACAATCCCTGGCTGTGACCTGAGCGGCTTCGTCAGGCCTGACCCTCTTGTGATTGCATCCCCTCTCTCCTCCTTCTTCAGCTCCAAGCCAGGGGAGAAACCCATCATACCGGAGACACAGGTGCAGTACCACTGACCTCTGGCAGCAGGCTAATCTTCCTTCTGGTTCCCTCGCTCTCTTCCCACTTTCCTGTATGCCTGTCTTTTGAAGCTGCCTTTCTCCTTGCACTTCCATAGCCTTTCCCCCCATTCCTACTCTCTTTCTGTATTTCTTTATTTCTTTCATTGTTTTTTCCCTTTTTTGTCCTTCAGCCGTCAGTGGAACCGTGACCCCCATTACTCCTTCCCTCTCTAATCCCCCCTAATCCCTCTCTCCTGTCATCTCCTCTCTTTGTCTTCCAGGTGCTGCATGAGCAGATTGAGGTACCCGGCACAAGTCTAAAGCTGTGCTACCTAAGCTCCAGGACACAGGGCTACCGCTCCCTGCTCAAGGTGACCATGACTCCAGCTGTGGTGTCCATGGGCCTGCTGAAGGTTCACCTGATGGTAGCGGTGGAGGGCCACCTCTTCCAGAAATGGTTCCACGCATCGCCCAACCTGGCTTACACCTACATCTGGGATAAAACCGATGCATATGGACAGAGGGTCTATGGACTGTCAGAAGCTGTCGGTGAGTGGAAGCATAAAGAAATTCAGTTTAATTCAGAGAAACAGAGTTATGGTTTTCTTACCAATCTTTTAGTCCTTTTCAAAGTAAACTTATCCTCATACAGTCCTACATTCAGGCGATATGTTTAAGTATCCTATATTCGTGATCATTTTACAATTTTCAGCAACTGATCCAAGACAGATAATTAAATGAAATAAAGACATTTTCGGACCAGCTGTTCAGCTCAGTAACAAGAAAACACGCACAATGAACAGCTTCTGTCAGATTTGGCCAAGTTAGAGAATGTGCACCTTTAAAATATAGTGTTAACATAAATTATAAACTAAATACTTCTATGGAATTAAGACAAATGGGAGCATAAAGTATAAAGCGCATTACCTTTGTGCCTTATAAGTTACAAAATGCCAATAAAGTGGAAATGGAAATGTTATACTATTGTGTTTTTCTTTGATTATGGGTTGCTGGAAAAACATTTTTAAAATAACTCATGATAAAATGTAACTTAAGGAAACTAACTAGAAACAGACTGAAAATCTAATCCTTTTAGTGAATAAGTTGAGCAATTTTCCAAAAGTAAAAGTATAACATTTGTACTCGGAAATAGCTCAGCTTGTAAATAGCCATGGTGTATATGTTCTAAAATAAAATCAGTCCTTAATTTCTTACAGTGAATGATAGATTTGTGTTCAGGGCAGCTTTGACTACTGCAGATACGAAATTTACATTCTGCTAATAATAATTTCATGCACTTGATATATACTGGTTTTGGTGATGTTTTTGTACCATCGTAAATCTAGGTGGAGGTTTCTTGACTTTATCCAAGAATTTAGGTGGTGTAGAAATGCAGGAAATTTGTTTTAAAGTGTCATTTTTTTCCTGCGGGATAAGTATGTCTCTTACTAAGATTGTGTTCTCATTTTAAAACATAACCCGTGAGTGGAAGGGATGGATGGAAAAAAACTACATGAGGGACTGGGATATTTTTTTGTCCCAGCATTCCGTGTGCAGATTAGAGAGTGCCGGCTATGACAGAGGGAGAGAGTGCTAATTAGAGTGCTTGAAGGAGAGATAATACAGCAGAAAGTCAGCCTCCATCCACTACGCACTATAGCCACAGTTAAGTGCTTTTTTTTTCCATATGTCTATTTTTCATTGAGGCTGCGTGTGGTTCAGTCAGCCAGCCGTAACAGTGGTGAAGGGTTATTAGCCATCAGGGTGAGTTAGCAGTTAGCTACTGGAGCAGCAAGCAACAGTCCAGGGGAGCCTGAGTGCTATTACATTCTGTTGTCAGAGTCGCTCACAGATGCTGTCAGCCAAATGCTGCTGTCAGGCCACAGATGCAGTGGACATCTGGGGCTGGAGCACGCACTAAAATCATAAGGGGTACACTGTCTGGAAAATGACATTCTTTCACAATTCCCCAGAGAAACTGTAATTTTTACATTTCCCCAAGAAGGAAAGGCATACACATGGTTTGGTGTTTGACTATGTTTTGCTAACCATAGATACAGGTGTAGGTGTAGTACAGTATTGTTTGCAGTGAAGCTGAAAAAGGTGCTAGTAGACAGCACTCTCACAGTGGCTCATGTGGGAGTTGATGTGTTAACACATTTTTCCTTTTAACAAGTAGGAACAAACTGCACACGCGCAAACAGCATCAATGCACAAATGCATTCAAAAACACTCACACCTCTCTCGTCTCCCCATGTATGTTCAGCCAAATAAACTGAGAGTCCATCAGCACATGTGCATGACAGGGGAGAATATTTCCACCAACATTGTTTTCACAGCAGCAACCAACATGGCCTGCAGGTTTAAAGGCCCACCGGGCAATCTGTCCAATTAACAAGGTGTATAATTAATTTAGCAGCATACGTATGTGAGTGTTAGTTGGGTGTTAGTGCAGGGTTTTCATACAAGTGCTAACTAGCTGCTCTGTGTATCGCACCTTTCACAACTTTAAATGAACTTGGAAGGTTATTTTTTTTTTTTTCGTTTTTCTTTTTTTTTTTGTAGCTATTTTGCGTTTTCCTTTCTGTTTTCTTCACTTAGCCTATCTTTAAACTCCTGTTGTTTTCTGCATGCAGTGTCGGTGGGTTATGAGTACGAGTCATGCGCCAGCCTCATTCTGTGGGAGAAGAGGACAGTCTTTCTGCAAGGCTATGAACTGGATCCAACCAGTCTAGGTGGCTGGTCGCTTGACAAACACCATATACTCAACACACGCAGTGGTATGTACATACACACCCCCGCCCCCTCCATCTTTCCTTGCCTTCTTGTGTATTTTTAGCTTATTTCCTGTGTGTAACAGCTTTACAGTACTGCATTTCTCACCCAACTTGCTATTGTCTAAGAGGGTGTACACCCCACTGTACTTCCTGCGATTCACATGGATTTGGATGGCACTTATTTTTACCTGTCAGTGAGGATTTTCACAGTTTGAGCTTGTGTTATTTCACCTAGTTTGACTCTCTCATCTGCTCCCAGGCCAACTGAGTAAACATGTGCACCTACCAATCAGCAGTAGTGTGTGTGTGTGTGTTTGTGTGTGTGTGTGTGTGAGATGCATCACTTGCTATGTCATCTAGAGTCGTTGCCGGGACACAGAAAAGTCATAACAATGCCTGCCTGCTGTGACAAAAGGTGCACTAATGGAAATGTGGTGTACGTGTATTTTTAGTGCTCATTATATGGTCTTAGCCTGTACAACAGAGTAATGACTTTCATGTAAATGGCACAATCCAGCTGTGATATATGTGTGAGTTATATAAAGTATAATACAAACTCTGGTGTACAATGTCCCTGCTTTAACTGGAACTCAGAATGTTACAGAATGTCCTCGAACCACCTATGTTTCTGTCCACTTTTCCGTACAGGGATCCTTCACAAGGGAAGCGGTGAGAACATTTTTGTGACAGAGCAGCCCCCAGTAATCACCAGCATCATGGGAAATGGCCGGAGGCGTAGTATCTCGTGTCCCAGCTGTAACGGGCTCGCAGACGGCAACAAGCTGCTGGCACCTGTCGCCTTGGCAATGGGCACCGATGGCAGCCTCTATGTCGGGGACCTCAACTTTGTGCGCAGAGTCTACCCGTCTATGAACACAACAGGCATTCTGGAACTGAGGTATGACCACAAGAATATACCCATAGCCCAAATAAATAAATTTAAAAAAAAGGAAGATGAATTAAAAAAAAAAAAAAAAACATATGAGGGAAGAAGAAAAAAAGAGTTAAAAAAGAATTAATTAAGTGGCAGTTTGGGATTTGGAGGTTTTTTGATGTTTTGGGAAAATACTAGAAAAAAAGGAGCCTGTTTTAATTCAAGTCAGAAGGCAAAGGAAGATGATGAGGGAAAATGTGTTATTTGCAATAGCACATGTAGGATGGCATCCTCTGAAAAAAAAACAAAAAACATGAAGTGCGACACAGGGGATGACAAGACTGAAGCAGCATTACGCAGTGTATGAGATAACATTTCTCGAGGGTGTTTTCACCTATGTTTAAATTTTTCTGTTCACACCATTGGCAGCTATGTGTTTCTCTGCAGGATGCTCTCCACAGACTGTGTGAATTAACATTTGTGTCATTGTGCTTTTATCTTGCTCTCGCCCTTGAAGGAATAAAGATTTTAGACACAGGTAAGACAGCAAGTTAAAAGTTTCTAGTGCGAAGTCTAACAACAATACCAGAAGTAATTTTGTCTTCATTATAATATCAAATCAAGTTAATCATTGGCACAATGTTTTTTTTTCTGCAGTAATAACCCGACCCATAAGTACTTTCTGGCAGTGGATCCAGTATCTGGGGCACTGTTCATCTCAGATACCAACTCCCGTCGGATTTATCGTGTTCGATCACTGGCGGGTGGCCGGCTGGTGTCGGACAATGCTGAGGTGGTTGCTGGAACGGGAGAACAGTGCCTGCCCTTTGATGAACGCTGCGGTGACGGTGGAAAAGCCACTGAAGCTACTCTTATGAGCCCCAAAGGTGAGCTACTTAGTGCAACAGAGCAACCATTGTGACTACAGCACTTTTTCAACTCAATTTGCTGCGTTAAGTTAATGATGGTGATCTGCCATTGGTAGTAAATTGAAGAAGTGTAAAATTTGCTTTATCAAAATATAGTGTGTGTCAGAATTTGCCCTTTTTTTGACTCGAGTAAAGCAGGACAGAGACAGAAGGAGGTCATAAACCAGGTTAATGTTGAACTTATTAATGGGATTATTTTTGTGGTTCACTGGATCTTAGAACATCGTGACACCAAACTGTCAAGGATGTCACATTGCCACATTTAATGCCGGTGACACAAGTGTGTGTACACATGGGAACTGCGGATGTTAATATATATATACAGTATGTGTGTGGTTGTTTGTAAGAGAAGATGGGGAAAATGGCAGAAGACAATGAGCCACTGATTCTCTCGTACCTGTCACTGGCAAAGTCATCCAGTGTGCATCAGCATCAGCATGCCCTCCCTCTACCTGTTTCCTCTCAGTCTTTCTCTCACTATCTCTCTCATTTACTCCATGCCCTTCGCTGTATCCTCCATCTGTTGTTGTGTATCTCAGTGTGCCTAGAAGTTATTTTAGGGCACGGCTGCCTAGAACAAACACACCTGTCTGAATACCTGCTGCCTGTTAGACCGACAAGGCTGACACTGCACCACTGATAAACGATAGAAAGAGGAAGCCGGAAACAAATGAAAAGTCGAAAGGTGGGGGCAACAAAAAAGCAATGAGGGGGAGAGGTGCACAGGAAGGAAGTGGAGGGCAGCAGATAACTTGCCACTTTTAAAAGTAAGCATCTTTCTAAAAGATCTGCTTGCAGTCTACAGTTGTCCTCTGGGAGGAGCATCAACTCAGCTCCGCATCCTGATGACTCATCCTAAAGCTAACACTTCTCTAACAGTTCAGTGCCCGTTCCATCACTTTGTTCTTTCTCATTCGATGAAACATTGAGCAATTCAGCTGTCAGGACCGCTATTCGTTTTCAGCCAGCGGAATGAGCGAAGTTTAATTGACTTAAAATGTCTACGGGTTGCCCCCGCTGTTTGAGTTATGTGTCGTCAACCATGCTGTTCATCTCCATTTTGACAGGTATCGCTGTGGATAAAAATGGCCTCATGTACTTTGTGGATGCCACCATGATCCGAAAGGTGGACCAGAACGGCATCATCTCTACTCTACTGGGGGCCAACGATTTGACTGCCGTGAGGCCACTGAGCTGTGACACCAGCATGGACGTCAGCCAGGTATGAGGAAGTGAAGAAGAGACAAGGAGTAGAGGTGTAATAGATGATGATCAAATGGCCCCCTGAGTGCTGAGCTATGACGATTGTGTGGACAGCAGCCAGCCAGCCACCAGGTCAGGGACAGGCTGATTTAGGGAGGGATTAGAGAGTCCATGGATAAATGAATAGATCAAAAGAGAGTGAGTTCTGTAGTCACTTAAAAAATGAAGTAGAGACTTGTCTGAACCTTGGCTTCCTTTCAATGCACCTCCCTCAGCACACACATTGTCTCATGCGTTACTTCTTATTTGCCCACAGGTTCGCCTCGAATGGCCCACAGACTTAGCAGTGAACCCCATGGACAACTCTCTCTATGTCCTGGAAAACAATGTCATCCTACGCATCACTGAGAACCACCAGGTCTGTACCACGAGGCTGCAT
>JAPTMW010000002.1:30222805-30236992 GCA_029822955.1 Ostorhinchus angustatus
TTCAGCACAGATAATATTAAATGACAAAAGTTGATCTGCACGGGCATAAGCACTTGAATGCAGAGCAAAAAAACTTGCAATACATACTCTATTAGATTTTGCAGTTTCACCAGGTTCCTGAATTTCGGTTTTATCTTGACATAAATTAAGACATCACCATACACTGATATAGAAAAGGCATTAAATGTACCAGTGTGTAGCTCCAACTTTCCAAAACCTACCCCCTACAATGTGCAATATTTTTTTATTACAATACAATTGATGAATACAATTGAATATTGTCATTGTGTGTAGAATGAAATTTGGACAAATTTGGAAAAGAATAAAAATAAAATAAAACCCACCCTTATTTCAGTAACATCTCTCCATGTTTGTGGAGTTGTAGCTGTTTTTTGACGATGCACCTTTCTTATTCATGACCTTCAGGTGAGCATCATCGCAGGGCGGCCCATGCACTGCCAGGTGCCAGGTATCGACTATAGCCTCAGTAAGTTGGCTATCCATGCTGCACTGGAAAGCGCCACAGCCATCGCCTTGTCTCCCACTGGCATCCTCTACATCGCAGAGACGGATGAGAAAAAAATCAACCGAGTCAGACAGGTACAAGATAAAGCAGAATACAGTTGTTTGGTTGGTGTTTTAGGATGAATTTCCTCGACTAGTAACAGCACAGCTGGTCAGGCTGTGTGGGTGTATTGTAGATATCCTGAAATTGTTTCAGATCTCCAGATGCTATGTTCTGTGCCGGCGCTTTTACTTTTTTCCTTCCTCTGTTTTGATAACCCAGGATGAATTTTGCCTTTGGTAAAACATTTTCTTTCATGAAACAGTGGCTTTTTTCAAGCTCATCATTAACCATCTCTACCCCTCTCTTTCTCCTATTTCCTGCATTTTTCTTAGGTGAGCACTAATGGAGAAATCTCTCTCCTGGCTGGCGCTGCCTCTGACTGTGACTGCAAAAATGATGTCAATTGCAACTGCTTCTACGGGGATGACGGCTATGCCCCAGATGCCGGTTTAAACTCCCCTACTTCTTTGGCTGTATCCCCTGATGGAACGCTCTTCGTCGCAGACCTCAATAACATTCGCATCAGAGCAGTGAGAGCCAATCGGCCTGGTCCTGCAGTCTCCAGTGCAGGATACGGAGGACCCGGGGCGGCGCAGTATGAGGTCGCATCACCAAGAGAACAGGAGCTTTATGTCTTCAATGGAGAGGGACTTCACATTCAGACAATTAGCCTTGTGACTGGAGAGCCACTTTACAACTTCACTTATGGCCCTGATGGAGAGCTTAGCATTCTGGTGGATAATTGCAACAATACAGTTAAGGTGAGGAGAGACAGCATGGGCCAGGGGGGAGGAGCCGGCCTGCTCAGACTCGTTCTGCTGCCAGAAAATCAAGTGATCACCCTGGGATTGGACCCCACTGGGGGACTGCGTAGTGTGTCAGCACTGGGCCAGGAGGTAGCTTTGATGAGTTACAGTGGCAACACAGGACTCTTGGCCACCAAAGCAGATGAGACAGGATGGACCACCTTTTACCAGTGAGTATGTGATAATGAAGTATGCGTTTGTGTGTGCGTGTACCACTTTTCTTCTACCTAGAGGCCATAAACTATGCAAGTAAAAAATGAATGAGTTTTCAGGTTTCATGTTAATCATGTCCTATTGTGCTCACTGTTTTTCTGCCAACACTTCCACAGTGTACTGCTGCCCCCTAGTGTTAGCTTTTGCAGCTGTGTTTAGTTCTATAGGGAACCCAATCATTTCTCTTTTATCAGAGAATAACAGTTGTTGTTTGTGGCTTCCATTTTTCTTGCTGTTGCTGTGTGAGTGTGTTTGCATGTTTTTACAACATGTACAAGTGTGAACATGTCCCCCTAGCCAATCATTGTAATCTCCTATCTTCTCAGATACGACAGCGAGGGTCGTCTGACAAATGTTACATACCCCACGGGCATGGTGACGAGTCTCCACCGAGAGATTGAGCGCTCGATCAACATTGACATTGAGAGCTCCAGCAGAGACGACGATGTCACAGTCATCACCAACCTGTCCTCTGTTGAAGCTTCATACACTGTGGTGCAAGGTAGAGATACACTCAGCACATATGGGGCATGCTGTGCAGAAAATGAGCTAGCCATGAATTTTTAAATACTTGTGAAAGTGCATACTATGGAACAAGAAAGTGAATAAGTCGACACACTAAATATGAAATGTAATGTTAAATTTAGTGGAGATCACAATCTTAATATAACCCCCAAAAGAATAGATTTGTACGAAGACCTCATTTGATTTGAAGCACACAGACGTTAAAACTCCTCATATTCAAAAACACAGCCACCTCATGTGATGGTGTATATACACAGGCCTGCCAAGCCTAATTGAAAGGCTTGTAATTTCCGCTCAGTTATGTGTATGCTCTAGGAGATTATTTTCCCTCCACATCCGGCCCTCTCTCTCGTTCTCTGCCTCTCAAGGAATAAAATTACCAATATATAGTTGTTAATCCCAGCTGGGATCATCCAGCTTTTGAATATCATCACAGTGAAATTCATTAACTCATGTAGAGTGAATCCTCCTCATCCCTCAAGCTTCTCTTCACACACACACACACACATACACACACACACACACACATACAAATACAGTTCTCAACCAGTTCCCATGATCCCTTAGCTTATTTGCTCTGTTTAGAGAGGAAGAAGAAGGAGTGTAATTGTCTTCCTTTCTTTGTCCAGTGTAAGTGGCACAGCAGAAGTATGAACACAGAATGTGAACTAAAAGACAAAAGGCATCAGAGAGAATGAGGTGTAGGTATTCAGTGACCCTCCTGCTTTACGGAAGGAAGCAGGGAAAGTTGTTCACAGAGCTGTAAGTCATTTAAGGTTTCGCCGTACTGTGTGGGTTTCAGTACGGCTCTCTGCTGACATACTCACTTAACCATCTCCCTCTCTTCCGCTCTTTCTCGCTCTCTTCATTAACTCCTGCACAGTGAATTCTCCTTGGCCCTCAAGCTCTCATTTCTCTCTTCCTCTCTCCCTCGCTTCTGTTTTATTACGAGGTTGCTCAGACAGAGAGAGCAGAAAAGATTTATCTAAAGGCTGTTGCTGCCAAGTCAATGGAAAAAGCTTCACTTGTCTGTTTGAGGCATTGTTAAAATGTGCCTGGAGCTTTATTACAAATTGGCCTTATGGATTACTGTCATTTATGGCAGGGCTTCAAAGGGAGACACCATCTGATCCCCTCACCTTTTGTAAATGAAATAAAAAAGCTCCTCCTCTGCATCTGCCAGATTTTACTGAGCCGAAAAACAATTTTATCTTAGTTTCAATCACTTCATTGTGATCAAGCCGCCTGTTTTGAGACAGACATCAGACGAAAACTTTAGCCTCAGCATTAGACACAGTCTTATCTGTTTCCATTCTGGTATTTCAGAATGAGTCATTAAACTGCAGAGATTGCAGAAAGATGTCAGTCCTGCTTGTTTCTATTTTGATTCAGAATATTTTTTCAGGAGGAGGGATAAAGGAAACAATTGTATCAGTAGTATGTTATTTTACACATGCATGACGCACTGGGCTTATGACTGGAGTTTTCTTTTTTTAGTAGATGTTTGAGTAAGACAGAATACACACTGGCAGAAGTATACATTATAGTACAACCTCCTTAAGACACTATCAAGTGTCAATAACCACTTTGTTATAACATGGGTCATCAGTGTGTGATCAAATTGACTTTGACAGGCTCTAATTGGTTAATCGTGGTGTGGTAAAACTAGTAAACCTAGTAACCTAGTAAACCGCAGCCTTTAACAACACAGCCTTGTTGTCTTTAGCTGCAGTTAGTCATGTCTCTCAGAATCTGGGGCTGAATCCAAATAAAGCTTAGCTTCTTTTTTCTTGAATGAAATTAGATCAAAGAAGAAGCAAACTGAAAGACTGAAAGGCTAAAATCCCCTGTGCCTCCTTGGCTTCCTGCCGTAGCCGTCTTATTGTTTCCTTTGTTTTTTGTCTGCCTAAACAGACCAGGTGAGAAACAGCTACCAGCTGTGCAACAATGGGACGCTGAGAGTGATGTATGCCAACGGGATGGGCATCAGCTTCCACACAGAGCCTCACATCCTAGCAGGCTCTGTCAGCCCTACAATTGGTCGCAGGAACATCACCCTGCCTACAGACAATGGCCTCAACTCCATTGAATGGCGTCTGCGCAAGGAGCAGACCAAGGGAAAGGTCACAGTGTTTGGGAGGAAACTAAGGGTGAGTTGAGTTATTGTCATGAGTCACTGATCACCTTATTTGCATATCTAACTCACCTTACATCGTAGCATTATTGTTATTCAGAGGGCCTACTTTCAACTCATTCACAAACACTTCATTTGTCCTTCTCAATAGGCTCATGGTCGCAACCTCCTGTCCATTGACTTTGACCGCAACACACGCACAGAGAAGATTTACGACGACCACCGCAAGTTCACGCTACGCATCATGTATGATGCTCAGGGCCGGCCTGCTATGTGGTTACCTAGCAGCAGTCTTGCAGTGGTCAACGTGTCCTATTCTAGTACAGGACAGCTTGTCGGTCTGCAGAGGGGAAGTATGAGTGAGAGAACTGAGTTTGACCCACAGGGACGCATCCTTTCACGTTCATTTGTGGATGGAAAAATCTGGAGCTACAGTTACCTGGACAAAGTAAGTGCATTTGACACTGATACTCTCATCTTTGAATGAAATTCCATTAAGCAAGTAAGAGAATAATAATTTGGATTGCTGAATTCATTAAAATAATACATTTTAATGGTTATGGAGATTCAAATTTGTCAGCTAAGAGCGTATTACTTCTGGTCTTGTTTCACAGGAGGCAAGTCACCCGTTGATAATGCTATAATGCTATATTAATCCCTTTTCTGCCTCTCTCTTTACTTCCAGTCCATGGTACTGCTCCTCCAGAGCCAAAGACAGTATGTCTTCGAGTTTGATGCTTCAGGTCGAGTCACAGCTGTCACCATGCCCAGCGTTGCGCGCCACACCATGTTCACGCATGTATCTGTCGGCTACATCCGTAACACCTACAACCCCCCAGAAAGCAATGCCTCCATCATCCACGATTTCAATGAAGATGGCAGACCTCAGGCCATACATTACCTGGGCACCGGCCGCCGTGTCCTCTACAAGTACGGCAAACTAGCCAAGCTGTCTGAGATTGTGTATGACAGCACAGCCGTCACATTTGGGTATGATGAAACAGCCGGCGTGCTGAAGATGGTCAACCTGCAGAGTGGGGGCTTCTCTTGCACCATCAGATACCGCAAAATGGGCCCACTTATTGACAAGCAGATCTATCGCTTCAGTGAAGAGGGAATGGTCAACGCAAGGTTTGACTACACCTACCATGACAACAGCTTCCGCATCGCCAGCATGAAGCCAGTCATCAGCGAGACGCCACTGCCTGTTGACCTCTACCGATATGATGAGATCTCTGGCAAGGTGCTGAAATTTTAATCTTGCTGTCATTGCTTTTGCAGTAATAAGCAGGGATGCACTGATATATTGGTTGAGTATCAGAATCAGTCAATATTTGCCTTTTTTGTATGAAAGGCCCCCTGTCTGACATCTCTGTTTAGCCACGGCATCAGAGTGCAGCCACTCTATTCAGTTCTGTTCAGTAGTGCTAAGTTCAATATGTTACACATCAGATATCGACCAGTGCATCCCCCACATATAAGACTTAAAGTAAATTGAGGTACAGAAAAATCACACCTAGACATTCTGCTTTTGCTGCCAGATCACTCACCTGTTCTCTAAACCCTTTTGTCCATCCTGCAGGTGGAGCACTTTGGAAAGTTTGGGGTCATCTACTATGACATTAATCAGATCATAACCACGGCCGTTATGACGCTGAGCAAGCATTTCGACACCCACGGTCGTATCAAGGAGGTCCAGTATGAGATCTTCCGTTCGCTCATGTACTGGATGACAGTGCAGTACGACAGCATGGGACGGGTGGTGAAGAGAGAGCTCAAAATCGGGCCCTACGCCAATACCACTCAGTACCGCTACGATTATGATGGAGACGGACAGCTCAGTGGTGTCAAGGTGAATATTCTGTGCAGAGAGCGCTGATTATACATGGCTTTGTAGGCACTGTTTTATCTTTAGGTTTAAGGTTTGTATTACTGACACCTAATAGGGCTTAAAAACTCTACATTCTGACCTTGTAGGGGTGAGTGAAAAATTCAAATTACATTTTAGGATTGGCTCGCTTTTTACAAATCTCATTGGTTCACCTCTAGGTGAATGACTGGTCTACGTGGCGCTACAACTATGACCTGAATGGTAACCTCCATCTGCTGAATCCTGGAAACAGCGCCCGCATCTTGCCCCTCCGCTATGACCTCAGAGACCGTATCACACGCCTGGGAGACGTACAGTATCGCCTGGATGAAGATGGCTACCTCAGCCAACGTGGGTCAGATGTGTTTGACTATAACTCTAAAGGTCAGTTACTGAAGGCCTATAACCGAGGGAACGGTGGCTGGAGCGTTGTGTACCATTATGATGGGCTGGGTCGCAGGGTGTCCACAAGGAACAGCCTGGGTCAACATCTTCAGTTCTTCTATGCTGACCTGAATCACCCGACCAGAGTCACACACATTTTCAACCACTCCAGCTCAGACATCTCATCTCTCTACTATGACCTGCAGGTAGGCTTGTGTGCACTGAGATGTGCATGATCTACCGACATCCTGTTGTTATATTTCCACAAATCAGCGAATGTTGAGTATCATTTCTGTGTAACTTGATGAAAGGATGATAAGATACATTGATTATTTAAAGCGATACTGCTACAATTTATGACAAAACCTTTGTCCTCATACATAATAGATTGGAACTCAAATGAACATTCTCACTGTCTTAATACCAGGGTCATCTGTTTGCCATGGAAGTGAGCAGCGGAGAGGAGTACTATATAGCTTCAGACAACACCGGCACACCACTGGCTGTTTTCAGCAGCAATGGACAAATGATCAAACAGGTAACTCATAACCAGGATTATTATAGCTGATGAAAGCTAACACATTAAAACTACAAGTAGCTGTGAAAAAAATATTTATAAAGATGATACAACAATGAACAAGACAATACAAAGTAAATTGGCTTAATTTTAGTGTCCTCCCTCAATTTTCACTATGGTTTCTTTGTCTCAATATCAAATGAAAAGACAAAAATGAGAATAAAATTACAATGACATAGTAACAGAGGGTGGAAGAAACGCAGAGACAGTGAATACCAGCTGTCATAACACACAGAAGAATAAGTTCCAACCAAAAGCAGTAAAGTACTTTGACTATAACCCTTTAGCTTATTTATTTATACAATGTCATTGGCTATTAATTTGCACTATTTAAAGTTTCACTTTCGATTTAGCTCCAGGTGCTAATTACAGAGCTCAGCTGTGGCCTGAGCAATGTTAATATTAAGTGAGTGCAAGGATAAAATGGCTTTGCACAACAAGGGACCTTGATAAATAATTGTTTTCCATATTATATTGGATGTCGAGTATCATCCCACCTTTTCATCTCAGCTCCTCTAAACCAAAGCTTTCCTTATAACTGAAAAACTCAAATTAAAAGCAATTACATTTTAAAAATTAAAACTAGAAAGACTGATGTACTTGAGAAACTAACTACAACTGAACTCAAATCAAAAACCAAACTGCCAAAATAATAGAAATGTTGAAATTATAATAACTCTTTTCATGAATATTATTGCTTAGAAAAAAGGTGAAGGTTCTGTCTTTGATTAATTCAGCAACTAATTAAAAGCAGAAAATAACTAAAAAGCGTAAAAGAAAAAAGGCATTTGGCATCTTCTATGCCACAATGTCCTTGTACAAGGCTGTAAATCCTTATCAGCTCCAGGGACGGTGCTCTGGAATCAACCCTGTGCACTGACCTTTCCATCAGAGGGAGCTGAGATTAACTAAAAACACACTGAGTATCCTTGTGTTATCCAGGTGCAGTACACAGCCTACGGGGAGGTGTACCTGGACTCTAACCCAGAGTTCCAGCTTGTGGTCGGATTCCACGGCGGTCTTTATGACCCCTTGACAAAACTGGTCCACTTCACCCAGCGGGACTACGATGTATTGGCCGGGCGCTGGACCTCGCCTGACTACAGCATCTGGCCCAAGATTGGGAAGGATCCTTCTCCATTTAATCTGTATATGTTCAAGAACAATAACCCCCTCAGTGACATGCTGGATGTCAAGAACTACGTCACAGGTGAAACACTGATATGTGTGATTACAGTAGGGCTGACATTTTCAGTTCTGTTCCAAGATCGTCTTTAAATGTAAATATGTCTGAAGTACTGTGATTGGATAAACTAAAAAGCTACAATCCATCAGTGTTACATAAAACTAAGTGTAATATGGCTCCAGTGGAACAGTACAACACAGTGAGGTACATGGAGATCATCAGAACAAACTGATTTAACGTCTTATGTCCTGACTTTGTGACTAATGTCTTGAGATTTAGAAGAAACAGAATGTTAAGGACACAGTTGTTCCACAGTGTAACTGTGTTCTACAGATGACTGATTTGCATTTAAGCAGATTAGGCACACACATTGAGTTTTTGTGTGATAAAGAATTATTCATTTGCCAGTGTATTTAACTTCAGCAAAGTAATTTTCCTCCTGTCTGCTGCTGTAGATGTGAAGAGCTGGCTGGTGATGTTTGGCTTCCAGCTCAGTAACATAATCCCAGGGTTCCCTCGACACACGCTCTACTTTGTAGAGCCACCGTTTGAGCTGCAGGCAACCCAGCACTGTGAGAACGGACAGGTAATGCTGTGCCAAAAATATGACTCACTATATTCATACCCAGTGCTAAATCTAGCAACTCAGTTGATGAGTTTGGAAACTTGGAGCATTTTCCTTTTTAATTTTTATTTCACACAGTAACACAAACTAATGGAGAATGTTTCCTCCATTTATTGGTCAGATGATACAGGAAGAAGGTCAGGTATTTTAAATAACTGTGTATTTCTGTGAGAAAAACATTGCTCCACTAGCTGTTACTACTACAACAAACTGTACAGTTGGTGTGCTCTGCCTCATCCCAGTGTGAAAGCTCACCTACCTACAGGCGGTGTTCACCTTAAACATGGCAGTTGGGCTGAGTAGAGGTTGGATCTCACTACTACTGCACACTACAAACGGCCTTTCTTCTTAGTACTCTCTGAGCAGTCATTTGGATCTGCACACAAGTGCGATTACTGTGTTCACACCTGCCCAAACAAACCATACCAAGGGAGAAACCGAACTACAGTTCAATGCAAACAGACTAAAAGCTGCTAGTGTGACAACACTCTATGACAGTAATGGTTTATTGTAAAGTAACAACTTTTTTTCAAATGTGTGACAATAACAGACCAAACTTTCTTAAACTTTCTCTTACAGCTCATCACTGGTGTGCAGCAAGCAGCAGAACGCCACAACCAGGCTTTCATGGCCCTGGAGGGTCGCCTGCTCAACAAAGAGCGTCGTAGACGCAAAGACAAACCTGGCCACTGGTTTGGCACCAGCACTCCCATCATAGGCCGGGGAGTAATGCTGGCACTGAAGGAAGGCAGAGTGGTGGCTGGTGTATCAGCTTTAGCCAGCGAAGACAGTCGTAAAGTAGCTCTCGTGCTCAATGGCGCTCAGTATCTTGAGGGCACCCATTACACCCAGGATGGGAAGGACTGTCATTACTTTGTGAAAGTGGGCTCTGCTGACAGCGACCTGTTGGCCCTGGGGCTTACTAATGGGCGCAAGTCACTGGAAAGTGGTATCAATGTGACAGTAAGTGGACGATCAAGGAGAGGAGTGACTGTTGAGTTTGCAGTTCCATAGTTAGTATTGAGCATTCGGTATGGTCTAGCTGTTGACGTGGTGGATGAAGAAAAGGTAGCCTTTGAATAGGGTGGAACAGAGGTCTAGTCAAATATAGTCCAAAAATGGGCACAACATTCTGTAGAACTGATCTTTTACACGGCACTTTTGTTCTGGAATATTTTGCCTTTATTCCAGAATGACGTGTGTGTAAATGAAATGATGGGATTATTTAGTCCCATCTCTTTAACGCCTGTGGAGGTAGCAACAGAGCTGTGATAAAGGTAGACTCAGGATTCTGGAATGCTATGTAAAAGGAACACCTCTCATTCCACAAACAGGGTGTGATGTTTTGATGACATATTGCGTGTGATTTAAAAATGAATGCAGGCCATGTACAGTAAACAAACATATCAACGTGACTAGAAAGATGTTGAACTGGGGAGATGCCGAGATCCGCGAGCTATTGTCACTTCGGACGGAGGACTTTATCCATGCTAACATTTGTGGAACGGTGAAAGACGGGCTGACTCTGGAGAGGTTAGCAACATCCCTATGCTCGAGCTATTCTCAAGTTATACATCACACTATAGGCTGTGCTGCGTCACCGCCCCTTTGATTCCAGAAAGCAGGTCCGCTGTGTAAAAGTCCTGCCTGTCTCACCTCTGTTACTCCTTGGCTGTGTAATGGTGGACAAAACGTGGGATCACCACCTCACCTTTTTTGGGGATCTCTGTGTAAAAGTGGCTGTTGTCATGTATAAAACTGGGTAGATATTCTAGGAGTATTAGCTCAAAAATTATTTTGTGCCACCCACAGAGGAGTCTTATCACTGACCCACTGCAAAAGAATATTTTTCCTAGCTGCAAGATTATAGTCTTTGGCCGGCTGCTGTTTTCACATTTTTACTTGGAAGACCCAGGATCAGGGACATGGGGTCCATTTCTATATCAGTATGAAAAATTCTCTCCATTTCACATATAATTTCAACCCAGTATCTTTGATGTTTATGACAAGACCAGAAACAATGAGTTATGGTTCCCTTGTGCATTTTGCATTTGAAACACAGAGGGGAAAGAGCAAATAGAATCATTATAATATTGCTGTTTCTGTCAATAAAAGTTATACTTCAACCATTGTGACCATTTTGGTGGGGTTGTGAGGGTACCCAGAAATATTTCATCCTCCAAAGGGGCCAAACAGAAAAGATTTAGGAACATCTGGGTTAATTTACGGGTTCATTCTCAGTGGAGGCAACATCATTTCAACAATAAACCAATTACACTCCCATGCATGTAGACTGAGACAAAGACGATAGTCCAAGTAAATGGCTTAGTCAAGCTACAACGTTTTATCTCTTTTTTTCAGACGTCACTTGTGAACGTCCTCAGAAATCGAGCTACAACGTTTTGTTTTATCTCTTTTTTTAGACGTCACTTGTGAACGTCCTCAGAAATCCCGACACCTAATCATAAAGAGACTACCACCAGCAAATGCAACAATAAAGGTGGGACACAGACTGGAGCTTTGGTGTGACACTGAGAATCCAATGGAGGCGATGAGGGAGATTGTATGTCTTCAAAGTGGACAGTGGAGTGCCCGTTTTCCAACTTGTTCTGGTACGTTCATTACCACAAAGACACAGAAACAATTTATCTGTCCATTGTCTTTTGTTTTTGTACTACAAACACGTCACTTCAGAATCAGTAAATGCTCGTAAGATCAGAAAAGTGTGTAAATAACCAAGGTAAACATGATGCTTGTAAATATGTTAGGGCTGCAACTATCGAATATTTGAGTGTTCGAGTATTCTACTGAAAATTCCTTCAATTAATCGAGTAAACGGAAAAAAAATTTATTTTACTTGGTTAAAGAGCAATTATGAATACACAAGAGAAAAGGTTACATACCTCTAAAATTGTATAGAAACATATATACACCAGCTCAGCAGCAGTAAACCAGATAGAAACATACATAAACCAGATAGAAACATATATAAACCAGCTCAGCAGCAGTAAACCAGATAGAAACATACATAAACCAGATAGAAATATATAAAGCAGCTCAGCAGCAGTAAACCAGATAGAAACATACATAAAACAGATAGAAACATATAAAGCAGCTCAGCAGCAGTAAACCAGATACAAGCATATATAAATGTGATAGAAACATATACAAACCAGATAGAAACATTTATAAACCAGCTCAGCAGCAGTAAACCAGATGCCTTAGATATCTCACATCATAATCCTCTACAGTAGTATTACTGGCCAACTTTGCTTAATTTCAATTCAGCTGGATGTAGCTCGTAACATCAAATGTTTTTTAACATTATAAAACGTTACATACCTCTATAATTGCATTTCTTGTTCACCTCGTCTTTTCTCTGCTTCGAAATTGCGCAGCTGAGAGCCCGGACGGCCTTTTCATGGTGATAAATTCTCCAACCTGTACCTGGATGATGTGTATGACACCTGGCTAATGCTGTCATTCAGCTCTGTCCCTCTCATTCACATGCACAGTAGCACCAGGGCAGGGAGAGCTCACCTGAGAAATTACAGAGGGGGTTGTTGTTTGTTTGTTTTTTATTTATTTCCTCATTTCATTGTTCTTAAGAAAGTCAATGAGAAATTATCATGTTATCACTACTAGTATTTCATAATTTACTATAAGTGTATTTATTTATTTATTTATTTATTGCCTACCAGTGACGCCCGAGGTAACCACCCATATGGTCTATGCCAAGAGCCACTATTCTACTGCCACTGCACCACAGTAAAGCCTAAGCTTACACTCTTGGGTTTTTTTTAGGTACTTTGGACTGTCAAACGCCGCCACACCTTACAGATGGTGACATCAAGGGTACCGCCCGCTCCACGTACAAACACGGTCAAAAAGTTGAATATATGTGTCAGAATGTTTACAAGATGGAGGGAGGGCCTTACAAAACCTGCCATGACAGTGAATGGATTGGAGACATAAGATGCATCAGTAAGTTACACTTTACTTTCTTTTTCATATCAGTACATTTAGAGCCAGATCACAAACATTAGAAATTGTTTTAAAAAAAAAATAAAGGTGTACAAGCTCTCAAAAACAACTGTGCCAATGTAAAAAAAAAAAAACAAAAAAAAAAAAACTTCAACCTATAATTTGGTTTTACGGAGTATTAAGTTCAATCCAAATTCCAAAGTGCATTGGGATACTGAGTTAATATTTTGATTACAATAGAAAAGAAAACTGTTAAAACTAAGAAAATCTACCATTTTAAGAGACAAACAAGGTCATTTTTGACACTGATGGCAAAAACGTGTCTCGTAAAATTCGGACTGGGCTGTGTTCAATGCAATATTTATTGAATATTCAACAAAAATAAATGTACTATTTTTATATAGACCTATATAGACAATGGACCCTCTCCTCTTTAGTCTAGAGCAGGGGTGGGCAACCTGTGGCTCCAGGGCCACATTTGGCTCTTGGACCCTTTTCAAGTCACTCCTTATGGCTTTGTCAAAAAAACATGGAAAAATGAAGAACACTTCGTTTTGTTTAGTTTTTTACACATTTTGCTATTATTGTCACAACCATGAAGCCATTCTGATGTTGATGCAGTGTTAAAAATGTTAACTACACTCCAAGTGAATAAAAAAATAGTTATAGTAGTAGTAATACTGGTAGTAAAAGTCAACTACTTTTTATAACGCTTAAGGTATTCGTCTTTATTCTCCACTGCAAAGAAAGTATTCACATATCAGTGGATTTTTGCTGCAAAACACAATAATAACAAATGTCACCATTTTCTTTAGTATAGTTCTGTAATATTTAATATATATTCAGTGACCGCTGTGTGTTAATCCCACATTCATTCATGCAATAGTAATCATTAAAATCATTCAAATGTCTTATTCACTTTGGTTTATCTGGCAGAATGCATTATAAATAACATTTAATTGCAAAAATTAAAAACATTTTAAAGTATACATTCCCAACACTATTTGTGATCTTCATCTTAACTGAATTTGTGATGTTACTAATAATAATAACGATAACTAAATGCAGTAACTAAGTCAAATCCAATGAAGTCTGGTGATGAATGTGTTGATAACTGTCCTGTTTGTTCTCTTATTTCTTACAGAACCCTGCACTGTGAATAGAGAGCTCATGCAGACACATAATATTCGATTTAGATACAAAAATGATGATAAACTATATGCACCGCATGGTGACAAAATCACATTTTCGTGCATCACAGGAACTACACATGATGGTGTTCTGAATATGATTCAGTATTGTAATGAGGGTGTCA
>JAPTMW010000002.1:30309043-30319282 GCA_029822955.1 Ostorhinchus angustatus
TTAGTGTTTTGCATAACTTCCTGTAACTGGTCAAAATGGTTGAACTATAAAAACTGTTCTCACACTAGAATAAACCAGTTTGGATCGAGACTACCTCTTCTTTTACACCTGTCAGTTTGGTTTTGATCAAATTGAAAAGTCAGAAAGTCTGGATCGAATCACGTCCAAAAGTAAGAAAGAAATGCAGCAGGTTTAAAAGTAACTATTCATAAGATGTTTCTTAAGGAATGAAATGGCCCAATATGTACAATTTGGTAGGATTTAGGAGGATCTATTAGCAAAAAGGGAATATAGCAATCCAATTTATGCTTTTATTAGTGTATTATTAGTGCAGTTTCCATTAATCTAGAAGGAGCTGGTCACCATTCATAGAACAGGCCACTTCTTCCTTTACTTCTTACCATCACCCTCTGTGTTTGAGTGTAGACCTGAGTTATTCCCTGACTTTAAATCCCAGAACAAAGCCAGTATAGGACTTTAATGTTCATTTGTGACTTCCTAGTTGAGGATGGAGAGGGCATTCACTTGGCATGTATCTGCAACTTAACAGCCAGATATCATTAAATATCACAAACCGAACCTTTAACCCACAAAGACCCAAACAGCCACCAGCAACCAAAATCATCTACTGATGTTTAATAACTGTTAACTGTCCACTAAACCTATCAATGTATGTAAATAATTGAGGTAAAATGCAGTTTCTCAGTTTAAATCATCGTCAGATATGACCCATTTGGACGTTCAGACGCTCCGTAGTGAACTCGGAAACGTCACCTTCTATAGCGATGATTCACTCGTAAACCCCATGGAGTCTGTCAAATGACAGTGGACAGACACTTTTTACTTTCAGTTATTGATATCTTTGTTGAAAAAGTCACTTCTTCAGTTTCTGATATAATAACCTTTTAATTTACTCTGAGTTTTCATGAACATCTACATGATCAGTAAATTGAATATAAGAAAGTACATGATTTACACTGAAAAATATGAAATACAGAGGATAATATTATAATAATAAATGACTAAATGACTTAAAAAAGGTTAAATAAAGAGAAAGAGTAGCAAAAGTAGCACTGGGTCTTTATGGGTTATGAAAATATTGGTAAATGAGACCCACTGCTGTTTCTGTACTATATATAATATTTTTAGTAATAATTAATAGTTTTAATAATAATTTTAGTGAGAAGTAGAAGCTCATTGTTAAGTTTTGCTGGAGTCATATATAAATGGCACAGTCGGATTATTGTTAATATTTTTATCAGTGTCACATACTTAGTTTTGCAGTAGGCCACCACACACACGATGCCAACCACCAACAACGCCACACAGATGCCCGTGATAGTCAGCACCCGCCGCTGGTAGAGCTCCTCAGCCTCTGTGGATGGAAATGCACACACACACACACACACACACACGATCACACACACATGATCACACACACACATCCATGCAGTGCAGATAAAGAACAAAACACACAACAAATACACGGCACACACAGACACACACACACACACACACAAGCATGAGCGCTATTCCATTGATGGCAACTACAGAAACAGTACTCTCACTATTATCTGCTGCCACCCTATCTGCTGTGCTGTGACTAAAAGATTCCTTTTCTATCATATCAGTGTTATATCATATCAAAACTGCAGTTATACAGTGTTTCTACAACACAGAAAGCTAATTCTACAGTCTCATGAATAAAAGCAGAGACACAAACTGCCTGCTGTCCCTATACAAGTGCATTTACGATGGCCATGGGGATGTAATGCCAGAGATAGCACTGGAGGGGAATCGAATGCATGCCTGAATGGATGGAATAAATAAAAAGACAAGTTATCCAGATGAAAAAGTAAAAAAAAATAAAAAAAAATATATATATATACTGTTAGTTCAAAGTGTTAACACCACAATGGCCTGGGGTTAAGGTACAATTTTAGTATTCACAAAGCTCGCTGTAACTGTCACAATCAGCCTCGTTTTATCAACAGATATTTGCACATTTGTTTAGTTTAGTTTGTCTAGTTTACATAAGCCTGCACAGGACTTTCAGATGATTTATACACACTCTGAATAATTTCTGTTACATTTTTACAATTGCGACTTGTTTATTTCTGTTGTAGCTGTCTGGAATCGATGACTGATATTAACTAGTTCTTTGTCCTTGACCAGATGATGATTGTTTTATCGGCAACAGGTAATACTTAATCATTTTTGTTTGTACATTATGACTTATTTAGTAACAGATAATGAGTAATCATCAAATAATGTGCAATGATGTATCATAAATAATTGTAGTGATCTCTTTGCAGATTATGCACAGACTCACAACCATCAATTTGTAAACAAATGTAAGACAATTTACTATTTACTATACTACACTACACTTGTCTACTCTATATCCTTGTTGTTACAGCCTGCACTTAGCTTTTTGCCAATGTCAAATTCAGCATTTCTGCAAGGATTAAGAGGCACCCACAATGACAGTGACAGCACTTACATGTCCGTAGTGATGCTGTGTGAATACTACGCAGTATTAGTGGGTTAATACAGATTTCAGGGCCTGCAGTGGCGTAACACTATCTCAGAACAGCAAGCGCAACAACACAATGACAGAGGGAGCGACAAACAGAACATGAGGGTAGAGGGGGTAAAAGGAGAAAAAGCAAAGCGTTAAGGAAGGAGTATCAGGAGGAAACATGTAGACAGTGGGAGAGGAGGAAATCTGAGAGGGGAGCAGGAGCGTGTCCAGGGAAACAGCCCACAGAGGCCGACCCCGGGGGCTGGCCTCGATGAATCGCTCATCAATTAAAACTGGATTATACATACCCTTGGATTGTTAGTTACAGCCAAATTCAAGTCCCTACAGTCTCATAATATTTCTCAATGTCATATATGTTAGGAAAGGCAATACTTGATTTTTTAAAGGTTCAAAATGTAAAATCGCACACTTGTGTTCTTATGCAAGGTTTGTGTTAAAATCGGTTTTGTGCTACAATTTGGTCATTTGTGGACATGAACTACATTTCCCAGTTAACAAGAGCTGCAACAATAAACTATTCAACACTGATTTACTTGCTGTCTATTTTGAGTTGGGTTTTTTTTGTGTCTGAAGCCTGTGACTGTAACTTCTTAAATGAAAGCATTTTCTGGTTTCTTTCCTCATCTGTGACAACTAACTCAATATATTTGATTCGTCAACCCAACAAAATATGAGGATGTCATCTTGGATTTGGAAAAACTTTTTATACACCAAACAATTCATCAGTAATGGCAAAGATAAAGCAGAATAATTAACAATTACAATAATAGCCCTAAAGCTAACAATAGTTGCTACACATAAAGAAACCAGGAGAAAATAAAAGGATTTTTGTAGAAAATTTAGGAAATCTATGGACAGGGTTTTATCATAGATGTAGACAAGTTGTTAGCTTGGAAATGGTGTTCCTAACATCTAGAATGACCAGCTTTCAGCACAAAACAGATGCAAAGCAAAGTTCACATAAGCACATGAGCATGCGCAAATATTGCACAATGAACTGCGAATATCTCATCTCAGCTTAAGCTGTAACTTATTGTAGAAGCATTAAACTGTTCATCTCAGTATCTAACTATGATTCACATAAATGATACTAAAAGAGGTTTAAAACAGGTTTATTGAGATACTACAGAAGCTCATCAAATGCTGTCTCCTTTACCTAATGCATCACCTCACCTTTCCCCCGCTCCCCTCCCTGTAAAAGCTCTGGACACACCACCGTAGGGGAGGGAAGAGGGGCAAGAATGGAGGGGCAGGGTGGGGGCGGGGGTCAATAGGAGAGAGTTCTAAATAAAGGGCCTCTGCAGGGATTGACAAGTCTACGAGAGCCTTGGCCCGGCATTGTGTGTGTGTCACAGGGTACTGATACAGAGAGGCAAAGAGAAATGGGAAGGCGAGCTCGCTGGCACAGCGGAGCCAACAGCAATCCTGATTTAGGACAGGCGAGCTCTCGACTCTGACACTGAGTCAATCAAGGGCAGAATAATAAGGACAGACTATGTGGTCAGGCCTTTTGCAAGCTTTTGGCAACACTTTGCAGAAATACTCGCGGCTTGCATGTTTTTATTCGACAGGCTGCTGAAGCCAATATGCACATTGCCAAAACCCAAAGGACGAGCCAGATACTTGTATTTATCGATGATAAGAAATACTCTCTGATTTTTCAAAAATGTAGCTTTTGCTCAGAAATTGTGCCCAGATAAACACACAGAAAACTCTGTATTTGTATCAAGGCCCATTACATTATAATGGAATTCACCTGTGTACTTTTATTAGAGCATCCTTTCCAGTTAATTTGTCTTTTTCACCAATGTCTCCTTTTCCAAATTTGTCAGACTAAAGAAGGGTGCATGCAGAGAAGAGAGGTTATGTGTCTTAAAACCAGGTTAGTTGGCAGGAGAAAAGAGGGACAGGTTGAAAGAGACCCAGTTGTTGGTTTTAGAAAGAGGATGACACAATAATGTGACTGTGAGAGGATCTTGGCAAACTCTTTAAGCACAGCAAAATGAATAATAATGTTCCATACCTATAAATTCAATTCTGAGAATGTCTGCCAGCGCAGAAAGTTGTCGTGGTAAAAGGAAAGAGACAGATAGGGTCAGGTGTAATGTCCACTTTGGAGCAGATACGCTGTATATTATTGTCATGTCCTGTATATGCTGAACAAGGATATAAGTTAATTATTGCTGTGGAATCTGTGTCAGTCATTATGACTGACATTTGTACCGTCCAGTAGCAGACAGACAACTCAGACAGCCTCAGCTCTGTGACCCCCAGAAATGACAGGAAAAAAAACAAAAAACAAAGAACCAAACAGAAATCAAAAGCGAAAGGGAGATAAATGAACCAAAGGAAGAAGGAAAGAGAAGCCAGCAGGCAGGAAAAGGCATGCAGAGACAGAGACAGACAAGAAGACAGCAAGACAAGAAGCCACATCACTTACTGCTATATTTACTAGACCTCATTTCTGGAGTAAACAACATTGGACGGAAATACAAAACAAAACAAAAACAGGGAAAAGAAGGAATAAAAAAACAAGAAAACAAAAGATAAAAAGCAGTGAGTTACTCTCTAACATAAAAACACAGTACAGTCGATGAGGCTGGCACAGCAAATGGGGGTGGGTGCTGTAACTCATTTGACTAATGGCATTTGTGTGCCTTTGTATTGATTACAGCATACCGCTTGTATAGCGCTATATCCCACTACTGCTGCGTACAGCTATTATAACCTTACATGTGATTTACAGAGAAATCATCCCAGCATTCCCAATTTCCACGGCTTTGCATGCATTAACTAGCCATAGTCCTTAAGAAAAGTGAGCCACCGTCAGGTTGGCGCTGTATATCCCCTATCCACCCTAACCTTAACTGCTCTAGGTTCTC
The DNA here is from genome assembly GCA_029822955.1 of Ostorhinchus angustatus. NCBI lineage: Eukaryota > Metazoa > Chordata > Actinopteri > Kurtiformes > Apogonidae > Ostorhinchus > Ostorhinchus angustatus. The sequence continues at coordinate 30,314,471 of JAPTMW010000002.1, forward strand.
ACAGTGCTCTATGTTTATACAACTAGAAAAGCAAGCAGTGGTTGAAAAAAAAACAGCAGAACGTGCTCCTTCGACAGACTGAAAGAGCATCACAAGGCAAAAGAAAAGTCACACAAATACATTTTAGCGTGTAAATGAGGCTCGATGACGGGGTCAAACAATAAGAAGACATTACGTACAGTATAGTTTGATAACTCTTGATGTAAATGTGTGTTATTCAGTGTGTAAACCTCCACAACAGACAAACAGCAAAGCAAGACAATGTGGTATGAAGACTCAGTGTTTAACCCCTGAAACAAGAAAAAAAAATGGTCATCTTTATACATCTGTCTTATCTTCTATGACTGCTAGGCCAGTGACATAAGCATAACACAGCCAATGGGAAGAAAGCAGGGGGATTTCTCAACATTAAATACATGTTTTTGGGCATTTCCACTTTATTTTATTAAGACAGCCCCTTAAATACACATGAACACCTTAACAGACATGTGTCAGTGTCACTGCCCATGCACTCACAAGACAGAGACAAAATATGCCCATTTTGTATCAGTAATAATTAAGATGAGAAGCAAAACACATGACATGGTTATTTTCATAAAAACATATTAGAAGTTAACCCTGAACACTTCAAGCAGCATCCAAGCAGATAAATTATCAGATGATCCATGGGTGCTAAGTAAACTGCATGCACAGTTTTTGTCCTCCTTGGGTTCAAACTATAAACTGAAGTTAAATATTGCTACTGCAAAGAAGTAGCAAGTAAGGATAAATAATTGTAAGTGAATCATTACCTCATTACCAGAAGCTTCTGCTTTGAAATGTTCGTATTTTCATTCACAAATGATTGGAATTTTGGACAAACTGTGGCTTTTAGTGATGGTTGGCAGCAGTTCAAGGGATGTCAGGACATGAAACTTCGCTGCACTGGTGTTTTTCCAAATGCATATGAGATTCTTTGTTTAAAGTAGCATCATGCATCTTTGTATTTGTTATTTCAGTTCTAAGAGAGCACCAATGGACCATCAACAAAGAAAAAAATACAAAGCGCTCCAATAAAAGCAACAACTTTCACCTTGTGTATTGCTCTCTTTGTTATTTCTGTCTCCTCTGTTTCATTTTGTGCAGTATTCTGGATCAAGCTGCAGTACTTTATGCACTCTGAGAATAATTTCAGTAGAGTAAAATGCTTTTAATTAATCTTATTGTCAAAAAACATTTTATTAGTGATATATAGTATTTAGACTGGTTGTTTCAGGTAACCAAAGGAACCACAGAGGAACCAGGAGAGACAGGGAGAGGAAGGAGTGGACATAAAAGCATGCAAACTCAGGTTCACACATACACATACATACATTTTCACCAACATTAAATATAAGAATAGGTTTCCAAACACACACACACACACACACACACACACACACACACACACACACACGGTGCTCCCTTCATCCAACCCCTCCTACGTAGCATGCAGCATCTCAGCGGGAAGGAGACAGACAAGAGCAAATGGACATACTGTAGAAATCGGCCATGACGGAGTTTTGACAGCGGTCCCCCGTATAGTCATTAGGACACCTGATGGAGGGAAAACAAGACACAAAGGGAGGGATACAGAAGGAAGAGAAGGGTTAAAACAAGAGGAAAAAGAGGAGTACACAAAGACAAAGAAAAAAGGGGAGAGAGCGAGAGAGAGAGAGAGAGAGAGAGAGAGAGAGAGAGCCAGGGGAGGAGGGAGACATAAGAGAGCAGAGAGACTGAGGGGTTAGAAAGCACAATCCACCATCTACAGAGAGAGAGAGAGAGAGAGAGAGAGAGAGAGAGAGATGACCTGCATCCTGAGACCTCGGCTTCATCAATATGACATCACTGCTACATCATCACAGTCCAGAGGGTCATGTGATGGTGGTGCAGGAAGTTGGAGGGGTCAAATGTGCAGCTGGAAACCCTCCACACAAATTCACACAAGCACACACAATAAGAAATGTTCATTATTATAGAAAAAATACGGTAAAAATATAAGCAAATGTGATTTTAAAGCTGTCTGAGAGGTTCAAGATGAAAGATTCCAGTGGCCTTATGTTCTTATGGCTTTTGCTAATAGAAGCTAACAGTAGCTCTTGTAGTAGTGTTGCTGCTGTAGAGGAGCAGAAGCCCAACTCAAGTACTCCACATACAAATCAGTGCAGATGATGTTATCATGGATGTAAGGCACTGCTACAGTCACTGCTTTACAAATGGTGTCAGCAAATGCCAACAAACAGCCGCACGAACACAGACTTCATGTAAGCACACGAGCATGTGAAACTTTTTTTTGTCAATTAAGACAACACGAGACATGCCTCGAAAACCTTCTCAGTCCCTTCAACAGTATAAAACATTATCACATATTGTAACTATAGACTGAATTAATTCTGATAAATACTATTTAATTAGTATACATGCTAGGGAAACTGATACACATTTTCACAAAGTAAAGCAAATAACATGCTAGGTCAGGTAAGTTGGGTTCAGCTGGTTCTCCATATTAAATTAGCATCTTTCAACTCAGTGTTATCATGACACTAATATTTTTAAATAAAAGAGTAATACACATATCAGCAAACAACTTCATACAACTTCCACATTCAGACATGGAGTAAAATTCACACTACTTCAAGTTGTATGTTTGACAATTGTACAGTATTCAGTTAACTTTTTGTTTTGTTTTCAACCAAATTTTGGGAGAAACTCTGTGTATCTGTATTTTCTTCTTTATTCAAAAGCTAGTTGCGAATGATGGAAAACCACAGTAGCTTCTTCATTGGAAATATGATGTGAGACTGAACCAAAATACTAGACTACTTACTTCATCTTTTCACGACACTCCCTTCACATGATATTTTGTTTTTTGTCTCTTAAATGTCTAATATAAAAATGTTGATTATACAGATTTAATGCACCTATAAATACCTGGTGTGTTAGAGAAATGATCTGTTCTACATGCAAAACAGTATCACTACTATATTGTGCACATTAATAATGATGTTGGCTACAATGGCCTCATCTGTGATTTGGGTTCAATTTGTCACTGGATATTTGCATTTGTTGTTTTCCTAGGTTTTCTTTGGGTCCTCCCACTATCAAAAATCTGCACACTAGGTTAAATATTGTCCTCTGGTGACCTTGTTCAAGGTTTCAGCTTAGAGTTGGTCCCTGGTGCCACACACTGACAACCTAAAGTACTAGGTTAGGTTAAATGCAAAGAATAATTTCCCCACAGGTACGGTAAAGGTGAACTTTGTTTTACGTAACTACAGGTTACTTTTTATGCTGTTTCGGAATGAGATTTAAATATGTGGACTATTTCACAGCACACTGTATCCCTAACATCCTTAATGGCCCTATATCTTACAGGCATATTCTATTGAGTTGAATGTATGAGGTTGTCAGGTTCTGTGTCTATGCTAGAGTCCTTTGGTCTGGATGCAGGAGATCAATCTCCCAATAGAAGTGGATGGTACTTTCACTGGAGGATAATTCAACAAATTAAATGACAGTCCATATATGACTTCCTATCAGCGCTCAATAGTAACCATACTGATATCGCTAAACAATTCCATGTTATAAACCATCAACATATGGCCTATTATAAGTAAAGGTAAATTCTTAATATTTTAAAAATGCATCAAAAATCTACATTTCTCAAAACTGTGAACAAACTTTGTAGACACTGTCCCAAAGCAGCAACATAGAAAAATGTAAATTAATCTGGCAAGTAGTCGGAGATGCTGGAAGAAACTGCTAACAAAGATGACAACAACAAAGACGAAGACGAGGCTGGACACAACGCCTTCACAATAGCTCATGGCCTGTTGGCCGGTGAACTAAAAATGAAAAACTCATAAATTTAAGTGGTTTCCACAAGGAGAATCTCTCTCACACACACGTGCATACACACAAATAGACAGGCTTCTACACTATGTGAGCATGAAAATGGTTGGAATAGATTTCGGTATTTCTTGGGCATAAATAACAGCAACAGTTTACATGCAGCTGTGAAATGTGGTGTTTTGTTTCTGGATGGGTGGCGAGCTGTCAGCATTACCACGGGCTGAATATGATTCATATTCTGGCATCAGCCATCAAACTCACAACAGTGAAACTAACAAGTAGGCTCCTCACTGCATCACAGTAACCAGAAAATTGATACAGTACAACACAAAAATAGGACAAAATATTGGTGTTGAAGATTGATACTGGCGCCATAGTTCTATTATGTTCAGTCTCATCAACCACTCAGCTGATTATGAGAAAAAGCAGAAGGCTTTATGAAAAAAACACTTAATACACAGAAATGCCTGTAATTTTATGCTAAACCAGTGATCTACAGTGAGTTTGTCATCATGGCATTAACTGATATGAAATTACCTTTTGTTGCAATTAAATAAAAAACATAAATGTGACCTTAAAGCCAGAAATCTGATTGAACTGCAGTGATCACAACAATTCGTGAGCACAAACAGTGTCATGATATCATGGGTGTGGTCCCATCATATTTATTATAGGAGAACAATTGCTGTTTCATCCTGCCCTTGCAATAACCACACCATATTTATTATCTGGTCAACACTGATCCAGTTTAAAATGCATGGGGCTTAATCTTACCCTCATGCATATACTGTCCATAAAACTGGCTGGGTATCCTTTTCTCTTCTTTCTCACCACTAAAGAGACAACTTGCATTTTGAATCAATTACAGCAAAAACCCTCGGAAGAGCCCACTCAGCAATTTCCCATAGAGTTATAAATAGAGCAGAGAAAGAGAGAGAGAGA
>JAPTMW010000002.1:30562408-30573040 GCA_029822955.1 Ostorhinchus angustatus
TATGACTATACATCTCGCCACTAATAGTGACACTTCTACCATATTACCTCTGCAGCAACTAATACTGTTATTGGCAGCAGGTCTGCCATAGCACACTACCTGCTGCTTTTGCCCACCCACTTTTGTGTATATTTTCTTTTCTTCTCTTGCTCTTTTAATGTGCCACTCTCTGCCCTCCTAATTTCCCCTTGGGGATAAGTAAAGTTTTTCTGATTCTGAGAATAGTGGAAACAGAGCACTTTGTTGTCATTTTCTGTTGTTGAGACATAATTATCTGGTTTCATCCTCAGTCCACCTGACCTGTTGTAATTCAGACATGTTTTCATAATAAATTGAAGTATATTGGATGATGCAGCAGTAACATAACAGTTAATCAGCCATCTGATCATGCATGTGAGTGAAAGTTCTGCCATGTCAAAATTTGTCTGAGAAAGGTATTCCAATTTCTCTATGCACTTGTTTTGAAAAAAAAAAAAAAAAAAGCTAAATTAAAGAATGCATGTGAAAACACACCTAGTGCTGACAATGTTATATTGCAATCCTGTCTCAAGATTGTTTCATCACCAGCCCTTCATCAAAATCCACAAATCATGCCAAAAAGCTCTCTTTTCCTATAGTGGGCACTTACAGCTGGGAGGAGGATGCAGGGCTGCTGGCCAGTGAATCAGCCGTGTAGCGCTGGGAGGCCGGGCCGTAGCCGTCTTCACTCTCACTGGCTGCCCTCTCCACCTCTGACAGATATGGGCCCTCTCCCTCCCCACACTCTTCCTTCAGCTCCATTCCTTCCTCAGGGTCGGCTTCGCTCCCTGCCTCCTCCTCCTTCACCTCCTGAATTGAACACAGACAACCAGTGTAAAATAACATAAAAGTTGACAAAGGTGTGTATGTGTGTGTTTGCGCATATGTGCGTTACCTTTGACTCTTTTCCAGACACAGAGCTGTCCTCAGAGTCTGTCAGACATAAAGAATGGATTAGATTAGATTCAACTTTGTCATTACACATGTATAAATACAAAGTAACAAAATGCAGTTTAGCATCTAACCAGAAGTGCAACCAGCAGACAGTACGTACATGAATATAGGATAGATATTTTGGATGCTACAAATATACTATATGGATTATTATATACAGATTAATAAACATTATAATATACAGTATTAATTATACAGGTGGATAATGACCTAATATACAGACTGAGGTGACATTAACATACAATACAATTAAAAACCATGAACATATTATACAGGTGGATGACAGACATATGGATTGTGTGTGCAATGAATGAATGTCAGATGCAGACAGAGCCAAGGATGTGTGTGCATAACCAGAGGGAATGATGGGGGATGGTAAGTGCATATGATGTGTAGGGGGAGTGTCAGTGGGGGACGGGCAAGTTTAGAAAACATATGAGCATCAATTTGTGTGTGTTCACATGTGTCTATCACCCACCTAAACAAGGCAGGTTCGGCTCTGGCTGGCTCCACTCCTCTCCTTCACTCTTCACCGTTGTTTCAGTGGCCTCCTTCCCCACTGCTCCGTCTTCTGTGACTTCACTTCCTGCTGCACCGTCATCACATGCTACAGAGGAGGTGACGCCACATCCCGTCACCTCAGGTCCTTCACAGTTTCCCTTGTGCTGTTCTTCTCGTTTAGTGTCGGGTTGATTCTGTGTTTCTAAAACGGCCTGGGTCGGGGCTGACATTGAGGCCACGTCGTGAGGATCCTGCGTGGGGTCTGGATCTGGGACTGTTGGTGTAGGGTCTGAAGGCTTCAGCTCCTGGGTCTCCCAGGGCCCGGGGAGAGTGTGTCCTTCTGAGACGGCCTCTTCACACAGAGACAGTGCAGCTTCCACAGCAGCTGCATCCAAAGCCTCCACAGAATCATCGACCTAGGAGGAGTAGGAGGAGACAAGCAGACATGGAAGTTAAACTAAGCAAAATTATGAATCACACATTACACAGTTTCACACAAAGTCTGTCACTTAGCTGTGTTTCAGTCCTGTTAATTTTTTTTTTGCCATAAACAGTATATATGCGTTATGGAGAAATTCCTCAGAGGGTGAAATATTTAAATCCTTCTTTTAGGAGCATTGTATCTGTGCCATTCAATGATTTTCTAAGTATTTGAGGACAGTGACTTTGACTTGTCTTTGCACCATTCTGACAAAGATGTGCAGTGGCTTTTCCTGGACAGGAAATCACAGTTACCTGGTTACATCAACTCCTTTCAATTGTATTACTCTTCAACTTTTCTAACTCTTAACTTGTTTCACCTTTGCCACTGATCCAAATTTTGCATATCCAAGTAGCAAGAATGGACAAATGGACTTAACAAGTCATGATGCTGCTACAGTCATTATTGATACTTTCTTTCCTCCGGTAGACTGCTGCTGCTCATGTTGCTGCTTACATGCACACCACCTTAAGCTGTTATTGCTGCTTTATCTTATACATATTCAGAGGTTTACTTTATTTTAGCAGATTTTATGCTAGTTTTTATTCAGTTCTATTTAGCTCTTATATATTTCATCTTATTTTCATGCTGCAAACACAGAGACCTCGGTAACTATATTTTGTTCTATCATGTCTATTGATTGAATGACAATAAAGCAGACTGAGTAAGTCTGAGTCTGGATGCACAATAGAAAATTTTGGATTAGAAACACACAAAAGATGAAATACCTTTTCCTCTTGAAATACAAGCCAACATACACTAAGCTAGGTCGTCAGTGCCCTTGACCAAGATACTGTATGTGGTGTTAGTGCTAGTGTACTAGAGCAGGTCAAATGCAGAGATGAACATCCCTTCAGGGCCAATAAAGTGAACTAATAAAACATGTCAGGGCTTTGTAATGACACTATAAAGTTTACTTTGTTGGCCTTGTGAAGTTCTGCTTAGGGGTATTGTCCTGCTCAAAGACCTATTTATGTCCAACTGTTTATATCCATGGCTGATGCTTTTTAAACACTTGAAAACATTAGTCTTGTTTTTTTAATGCTGGTTTTTGAGTACTGGCTTCCTCCTTGGGAACAGTCCTTTAGGTTAAAAAAATAGCACTGTATTCACTGTGAATGCAGATATTTTGAAAACACAGCCATAAGTACACTCCTAATTTATTCTTTCACAATAAGCCAATCTCAAGTGTCGAAGGTTGTAACATCAATTTCATGGTTGGTTAAAAGCAATAAACTTGATGTATGTAACTGTTCACCTTCCGTGAGTCATAAAATACATAAAAGTTGTAATTAAAACAATTCATTTAAGTAAAATTAAGCAGTTGAAGCAACAGAGGGGGATATATTGAAATGATATATTCAAAAGTTTTAAATATTGCGTTTCATAAACTACATGTACATAAACATCCTGTTTCAACTGTGTGTGAAGGATTAATATATAATGCTTCCACCTTTTCCTCTATGATGGCAATGATGTCTCCTACTGTCTCCAGGTCCAGTTCATCACCCATGTAAGACACCGCTACAAGGTCCTCTTCTACCAAATTTGTCTCCTCACTGAGCTCTGCCTTCACTGCAGCTTCTGCTTCACCCTCTGTATGCGCACAGAAACACAAAAGAGTAAATACCACAAGCAATAATAACCTGCAGCAAATGAAACCCTAAATTGCAGGTAATTACAAGGTCTGAACACAGAGTCGTCATGTTCTGCACATGATAAAACAGCAAGTCAGACTCATTACAACGATGTCACATCTGATGGAAACATTTTGTGATGTAACTACATCTGCAGCCATAGTTTGATTTTAAAAGCATAATCATAATAAGCATACATCAAGAATGAATCACATGCAGAAGTGAACCATGACCTGGCCAATGAAGGACAAAAGGTGAAGGCGGTGTCTAGTCAATTATCCTGCACGTCAGGTAATGTTTCTGCACGTACTTTGTGGTTACATCAGGGGTCATTACCTGTGATGACCTCATGACCAGGTGGTAAGGCGGTGGCTGTGGTAGTGGTCTGCACTCCATTGGTAAGGCTTCCTGTAGCATCTCCATCTGCAACCTGATCCAAATAAATACAAGATAAAGCACAAAAAAGTACCTGTTTTTCAAAAACACTATGTTCCCCCTATACTTTTTGAAGAAATGTTGTTCCTCTGTTAGAAATTGCTGTAAACACTTAGGCAAACCATTGTTTATGTTGGACACCGCAGACCTTCAGATTAGATTACTGAATAAATGCAGAGTCTGTAGTCTGTCATAAATAGTAACAGCAATGACAAGTTATAAACCTATCGTTAAGTCATCTAAAAAGTGTTGGTTTGGGTGTTTTCAAGTGCGTTCTTCATATTCTGTAGTTTTTGCCACAATAATGGTTGACACTGCAGGTTATACACTGACTTACACCTCTGAGTATCACTGATCCATTTAACCAAGGTGGGTTCAAACACAGCTGCTGTTTTATATGAGTTTTCAGCAAAAGTAAGTGATTTTAAATTGCAGGCTGTATCAGCAAGTTTCATAATTTAAGTAAAAAAGCACACGTATCAACAGGACATTAAATTAATGCCTCTAAGTGCATTGTGATTCGTTCTTACCAGGCGTGGGCTGGCTGAGATCAGATTGCCCTTTTTGAGGAGTTCTGACAGGAGAGGTGACGGCGGCGGCGTAGCCTTCTGGGTTAGGAGTCTTTTCTGGGGTGAGTCATCTACGAGTGCAGCCAAGCCTGCATCTTTAGGTCCCGGAGCCTCTGCCACTGGTAAAAACACTCCAACCCCCTGGGCCTGGAAGAGACAGCAGAGAATCAATGCCAGTGGTAGGCACAGTCAGATGCATTTCCTGAAATACTTCCTTCTAATAGGTTAATGGACTGCTCTAGCCACTTTATTGCTTATGTCACTTCAAATCAACAACTTCTATTACCAATACCTCATCTGTTTAACTTCACTGTTGCACTTTTACTATCTATTTTATTGTCTCCTCAACCCCCTACCGTTTCTTGCTATATTCTATGTTTATAGTTGTATTGTTTATATTTATAGTCTATTTTTTTCTATTTTGTTCTACTATGTTCATTTTTCACTGTGGGACTGTAAGAGTCTTGTAATTTCAATTTTCTGTATGTGATGCAGATATGGCAAAAACTGACAATAAAGCTGACTTTGACTTCTAACAGGAGCCAGGAATGACAAAAACATCAGAAAGTGAGATGAGCTTTTTTCTACTGATCCACAACAGGACAAAATATCTTTGAAAAGTACAAAGAGGTACATTTGATGAGATCATACTACAGTTATAACTGATTTCAGGCCTTACTGATTCATGCAGCAGCACTGAGTATTTGTGATAACATCAAGTAATCACACAGTGTTGAATGTATTAAGCATAAAGTAAAATGGGTTGCCTATGACTGTGTTCTTACAACAGAGTGAGTGCTGGTATCATCTGAGGCCACGCCTCCAGGGTCCATGGGTGGTGTGGAGACTGAAGAGTCGGCCTGAGAATCCAGGGTGGGTGGACTAGCACCCAAAGGGGATCGTACAGTTACACTGGGCAGACGTTTAGGGGTGTTTTTAGCAGCCTGACGAGCTGCAATAGGGCAAGAGAGTGAAAGGGAAAGACAGAATTCAGTCAGCTACTTGTGTAAGGATTTTTCATCTTACTCTACTGTACTATAAATACAATTATTTAGTGCAGATAATATTTAACTATATAAATGCTTTCAATGGCTCCATTTTACATTATGTCTATGCACACTCTTATTACACACTTTTGTATGAATCAATACTACAGCTGATGTTATAAATAAACATTCTCCTTCACAAGCCACATTCATTTTGTTAAAACATGAAGCATAACAGTTATTAAGACATGCAAAATTGCAGCTTTAGTGATAGTATATTTAAAAAAAACATGTATCTATGACTGTATGGAAGATGACGATCAGGAAAAAAACTAGCTGAGCTTACCCTGATAGGCTGTTTCTGTAGCTTTCCTCTTCTGCTCTGCTTCTTCTTCATCCTGTTTTTTCTTTCTGTTGTAAGGAAAAAAATTCATGTTGAAACAAGAATTCATATTTATAACTGTTAATGTTCTACATGTGCTTATGTGATTGTAAAGAACAGTTTAAACAGTCAAACCCAGGGCCATTTGTTTCTAGTGGAAATCATTTCAATGCAACACAAAACAATGGATTGACCACTTAGTTAATAAGGCAAGACATCAAATTGAGAATTACACTGCACTAATGTATTCATTTCATGTCTGTGATTTTGATACAGCTCAACTCCATTGAAAATAAATAATATGTCACAAAATAAATGTCGTCAGAAGTGAAAAACGTAAAAGTTAAGAAAATCACTGGGCAGATATGAGTCTTACAGTGTGATCTCTGCCCACAGCTCTTTTAGCTGGGTGTCCATGTGTCCTGTCTGTATCAGATCCACCTCCTTCTTTAACTTCCTGTTAGAATAAAAAGCAAAATGGGAGATTTAGATCATAATTTCTAAAGGACTGTTTGTTTGTTTTTTGAAAGGTTAGTATGTACCTGTATTGCTCCTGTGTGTCTCGCAGTAATTTTTTCAGCTCCTCTATTCTCTCAGCTGTTAGTCTACGAACGATAACATCTTCAATGGTCTCAACCACTTCACCCTTCTCACCACGTTTCCGCCTAAAAAACAGGAGAAACACCGGTAAAGCACAGCAACAACACCTTAATATGATTCTGTAAAAACATGTGTTTTGTAGTACTGACTTTGGTGCTTCTGTGGCTTCCAGCAGCTCAGAGTATTGTGAGGCACAGTGCTAAGAAAAAAAGAGAAAATGTGTTATTGTAAGCAAATGTATGAACATACCATTAGACAAGTCTGCTCAGAAAACACATCTGTGCAAATTAACAAAAGCTTAAGCTCTCACCTTTTGTGAGAACCAGTCAGGTGGACGACCAGATTCTGAAAAAGGCTTGATGGCTCTACTTACAGACACCCTGAAAGAAAAACATCTTAAGTGTTCAACCAGAAAAGTACTTCTTTCTCTGCTGAGGTGAGAACTAAAACACTACATGAATAAATGATAACAGTACATGTATAATTAATACAATGCATAACATATAGTAAAAGACATAAAAGAAGTTCAAAGACTCAATGATAAAAACATTGTCTTAAAAACGTAGGGTGATTGTCAAAGTTGAGTGCCATCACTACAAGACCGTTTAACATTAGCCATTCTACCTTGCCCAAGCCTGACCTCTAGTGGCAAAACTGAGATAGATGATACACTGAAATGATCCATTCGGAAACAAGTGTAAGATTTTCTTGATGTACGGAATCATACATCTTGCCCACAAGAGGCAAAAATCCTCACATCATTGTGTCAACATAGAAAAAAAATTGGTTAATTTGTGCAAATATGAAATGACTGCATATTTTTTGTTGGTATCTGGACATAATAGACAGAAATCCATTTCATTCAGATGCACTACTTTAGACAGTTGTTTTGATAATAGGAAACACCAGAGAATTGGTTTCCTTCTTACCAGTTTTGGTCACCACTCCTCATAACAGAAGAGGCCAGGCATAATTTCTCCCTGACTGACCAGGGCTCTGTTGGGCCCACATTCAGAATCTTGTGTTCTGTGGGGAGAGAAAAAAATGGCATATATTACTTAGAAAGCAGATTTATGAGTATAGTTTTTGCACTTTTGAAGTCATTTCAAGGTAACTTTCCAAGCATATGCGTTAGAGGTTCTGCCACTAAGTTAATTAAAGAGTACATATTGATTTATTTGCAACAACACAATTGCTATTATTTCTTTTTTTACCATAATGGTAACAAAAGTGAATACATCTTTCAAGCACATTCACTTATAATTTGTATTGGTGTCATTTCAGAACCACTATTTCATGGGCATTAAGATCACAGGAATTCAACAAATTCTTTCACTTCTGTGATGACCACTTGATGCTCCCTAACATTGGAGACCCAACATTCCTCCACTTCATAGTTCAGGATGCTCCTAAAGTGTTTGATTGAGTTCAGACATTCTAGGTGCTGCTACCACAGACCTTCAGACGCAAACGTAGTCAAATATTTTGTCATTTTATTCACATATAACAATGTGTAAATGACACGGATGTATTTCATAACAACAAAAGTGCCAGAGTACCTGTATGTAAGAGCTTTAACAAAACAATATTCCATAGCCTGCCTGGTTTGGTAAATACTGCATATAAAAATAAAATCTTTAAATATAAGTGTTCAGACCGTGCCCAAACTTGTGCTTTGAAAATATTCACATCTTTTCAACATTAATAACATGTAAACTTCCATTCAACCAGTAGCAGTAGCATTACTTCAGTTTCTTACCAGACAAACTACTATGGTAGAGTGATAGAGAAAACCACTCTGGTAGCCCATGGTGTGTAAAACAGAAAGTTAATTAAAAAAAAAAAAAAAAGAAATTACTGCACATCTTTGCCATATGAATATTGCACACTCCATCATCAAATAACAATATTCTTTTCAATATACTGTGCAGCCCTACTTATGAGTCATTATACAGTTGTAACAGTTTTCACATTATCTGATCCTTAAAAATGTTACAAATAGGTCATTTGTTTGCACTAATATGTAAAGAACTCACAGAAGGTCAACTCTATGTTAGTGCCTCTTATGCAGCTGCTTGGAAAGTTAGAATCACTCAAAGGTATACTGTAGGTCTGCATGGGCAATTCTGTGTCAGTCGTATGGTTCTTGAAAAATCTCTGAATGACCTAGACCACAGTGTTGATGCATAGTTTTAAAGATCTACAGATCTTCATGTATCCTTGGCTATCTTTAAGAAGGCCATCAGTTTTTCATAGTTCTCAGCCATGAGGAGCCATGCTGACTCTTCATACTCATTCTGTAGTACTTGAATACAAACAGCCTGCACATGGCTATGTAACATCAAAAAGCTATCTTTCCATGGTTGGCCAACTTCAAACAAAACGGAATCTAGAGTATACTCACTTATGTTGCAAATCTTTTATTAAAGCTCAATTGAAAACTTATTTTGCATTACTGTAAAAGCAGTTTTGTTTATGTAAATGAATCAGAGAATATCCACTGCACAACACATATCATACTGCTACCTCTAATGTAAACACTTGGAAAGCTTAAGTGAAATAATTCCCAAAACGAGATAATCATGCAAAGTACCATATAAAACACATACACCGGGCAAGGAGAGACAACACACGATAAAAGTCACAACCAAAATGACTTTTCAGTCTAAAGGTTTTGTCTACGAAGCATCCACTGAAACAGACACTTTCCCCATAACAACAAACACTAAGACGAAAACCTGAGGAAATAGTTCAACTCCAATTTGATTCTTGACGCAATCGCGGCCACTTATTTCCCTTTTTACTGATTGGTTTCTTGCAGTTACCAGTAACACACATTAACTCAGAAAATATAAACATTTGTTTCTCACCCGTGTACCTAACACTAGCCAGATTGTTTATACTGGTTTGCTTATACCGTTTACATGCCGCTTCAATGTTCATTTATAGCACTTGTATTCATATTTGTTGGGTTCAGAGTGATATTTTCAGATACATAAGATAACAAGCAAAGCATATAGGCTCTGCATCTGCAGCTAAATCACATTACTTGTATATGTTTAACAAAATAATAGCTTTAGCTTAGCAATGTTGATTACGGGGGACACATTCATGAGGCACACACAACTACAAGGTGTTACATTTTTATGACAAAACCACGCAACTGAGGGCATCCGAGCTAAACAACGAAGAGTCTTTTGCAATTGTTAAACTGTTAAATTTACAATAAAATCGGAGCCAAAGCCAAATACAGCAGAAATGTTTACTTACTCCCGATACCGCTCGCCATTTCTTTTGTGATCAGGCCGTGAGCCCAACTTCCGCCGGACAGATTTCAGTGTTACACATGTTGCGTTAAAAGGAACGTAAATTAAAGAAAAGGCCTCTTCATCAAGGATAGGGTGTTTGAGATGTATTTGCTTCTAAAATGTTTTTAAATGTTTCTATGAATTAATTAATGAATGTCTTTATCATTTAATTAATTTATACACTGATACATGAATGAATCGTATTGCCTGTTCTGAATAGCTGGAGCTATATTTTGCAAGTTGTGATTTAGTTCATTGAATGCCTCACAACTCCTTTCTCACCAATAAAACTTTTTTTTTTACTTTGTATAAATTCCAGTGAAATGCTGTGGATAGTTGTCTTATTTAACCATGTCACTTCTTCAGCAAATCAGAAATGTAAAATCTAAATAATAGCAGCTGACACCATGAAAATCACCCGAACCTCCAGACATGACAAAAAATGTCCAGAAGGTGTTCTCAAATGAGTGATCTTACGTTTTCTTTTACAGATACTATCAAAAGTTAAACAAAAAGTACATATACAAACATGCACTATAGTGAATTATAACAGAAGAGAGGCATCACATTGATGTTTGTACCACAAACATCTTTATTGGACTGATGACAATAAAATCACTTTTGTATCCAGGGGAAACCTGAGCGCTAGTACACTATTTAAGTTGTAATATTAGCAGAAAAAAGAAAGAAAAAGAAAAGAAAAGAAAAGAAAAGAAAAGAAAAGAAAAGAAAAGAAAAGAAAAGAAAAGAAAAGAAAAGAA
>JAPTMW010000002.1:30624175-30636935 GCA_029822955.1 Ostorhinchus angustatus
ACAGTATAGACAGAGTGAGAGTGGAAGAGACGAAAACACAGACAACTGTAATCCTCAAGCAATGGATTCAGCTTCTTTCTCTCCTCCTCTAGAAGCCTTAGGGAGGAGCCTGGACGTGGACAGACAGAGACAATTAGGCAAATAGATGGATAACTCCTGGCCATAAATAGAACCACAATCCAGACTGTGATTAATGTCACCAGTGTGGGCCCTTGAGGCTTTCAGCAGAGCACAGTCCTCCTCCTGCTCATCCATTCAAACTTCCACTGCAGATCCACTTTCTATCACTCCTCAAAGGATGCCACCTTGCTAGCATACCCCTGCTGGCTTTATCGTGGCCTTATAAGCTCGAGTTACGACCCAGGGGAGAGGTCAACAGTCCACCCATTGATTGGTTACGCTAAGGCCTAGGACTAAGAATGAGCAGGGGCAGTCACATGCAGGGGACACATTCAATCTGGCTCTTTTCTGTCTTCTTTTAGCGACCATTTCTCAGGAGGAGAACAGACAAATAAATAAATCTGGGCATTGTGATTTTTCAGAGGGACCGGATGTTTGTTTGGATCCCCCTAACGGGTCAACCAGTGGCTGGAGTGTGTGCATACACGTATATATAAATCATGTGTGTTTATGTGCAGCATGTTTCTGTCTGGCAGGGAAAAGGAAAAGAGATGGGAGAGAGTCTGGAGTTTTGTTTTCAGCAGTGCTCACTGCCCGAGGCTTGTCGTTTACAGCTTGCAGTTGTCACAACAATCTAACTATATAAAAAAAAATTGAAACAGTGAGTGAAAAAGCCTTATTTTTTTGCCGCTACAAGGGATAATTATATGATGCAGAAAATCATAGGAAATGGTTAATTTGTGCTGTCTTCTGTAAACATGTTTTTAAATGCAGCTGAATTACTTTCTGGAATTGGTGAACATCAGCAGCCGTTTGACACATTATTATAACCCCTCTGGCGAGTGTGTACCTTCATGGTCCAGTACAGTTTATTCAGTACATGTGTGCTATGCACAAAGGCCTTTTTTTGGTCAGATAAGTATGCGGAATGTTAAGTCTCCAAACACAGGTGCTCCTTATGAAACTGGAGAGATGGTTTAGATTGCTGCTACATTGGCAGACGCTGTGTGCACATAACACACCTAAGCTGGTCAAATTTGATCTAGGCTTTCAAGATTCAACAGCTTTAAAGATATTATGGTTTCCGAGGTAAAGCAAATATTTTATCGCTTGTCTCATCTCCACAGAGCAAACTATTCACTTGAATATTATGCTCAGCAAATGTATAAATTAAGAGTCTGGTAGTGTGTGTGTAATCCTTTGTCAGGAGCCACCCAAGTGCAACATGGGGACATTATTCCTGTAAAGACAGGAGTTACTGAGTCTTCTCCACACACTCAGGTAAGACAACCACCGTGACATAAGCCATTGGTTTCTGAACTGCCACTCAATGCCGGGAGTTTGCATTTTGGCTGTTACCATCATAGCTTTTTGGAGCCAGAAGTGACCATATTTATAACAGGACAGGCTGAAATGTTGATTATGAGTCAGTGAGTACAAGAGCTGTCAATCCCAACTGTCAATCAAATTTGCCGACAGACCACCAGGACACAAGAGAAATCCAGTGTAAGTCTAGTGGAGCCAGGCCTTTTTGGAGGTGGCATCTAGAGGCCATCAGTGGTATTACATGTACCAGATACTTCCTCATTAGCTTCACTTTCAAGACATGTCCAAGCCCCTTCGATGAAAATGCAACTTATTGAATCTAATCGTCTATATGGTAACAAATAAGAAGTAGTCTTCATGGTGCAGAGCCCTGGCTACAGTCTGTTACTTCTGGTATGGGTTATGTTGCTCTCTGTTTGTCCCAGGACTCCAGATTGAGAGCTGGGATGGAACAGAGGGAGCGGCGCAGGATGCTTCTGTCCGTGGACTGGCGGGAATGTGACCGTCTGCACTCCACACCCACAGGCCAACCACAGAGCCGCTCGGAGAGGCCGGGAATGTTCAGGCCAAGACAATCGGGACGCCCAGAGGAGGACCTGCCCCAGGCCTTTGCAACAGCACCGCTTTCTGAGCTGACACTCCACAACACTCACTGTTATTCTAGGCCGTGAGACCCTCCCACACAGAGGGCAAAAGAGTAAGACAAGGATGCCAAAGGAGACTTAAACAGAGATAGTGGCGTTTGGAAAAAGGGAAGGTGTTAGGAGATAAAAGCAATTTAGGAAAACACAAAGAGACAAAAATGAAGGAGGAAAAAACCAGAGGCCGAAGGTTGGGTGAGTCTAAACCTGAAAAAATTCCATTCTAATACAAGAGGACTTCCCCGGCTGTCAAAGGAAGAAACCAAACCTCACAAACACTTTCGAAATTGTGGCTTTGTGGCACAAATGCAAGACAACACCTATTAATTAAAAGAGTCAGAGAAGGGAGGTGGTGTCAGTGAGGGGATGACCAACATGCTGCACCCATTGGCCTCTCCCTGTGCAGTCCAAATTAGATTTATTAAGATGTATTTTTAGTCTCCACTTACAGCTAATATGACGGTGCACAGCAGAAGGAGCTGGAAGAGAAATAAAAGCAAGTAACAGTGAGGAACGTAAATTTTAACTGAGAATTCCTGGTATTGCCAGTACTGTGAAGCTGGAAAGTGTGCGCAAGAGAGGTAAAAACCATAACAAATCAAACATACAAAGAGTTGATTCTGTGCTGAGGGCAAGGGGCTTGTTCAGGGTGGGGAGCTCTGCTGCTCACAGAGAAGCCCTGTAACCCTCGGCAGCTCGGAGGTCGGTGCTGACTGAAGGTCAGAGGTTGGTTCTTCTGGAGAGCTGAAACAATGGCAGGTCTTATCAGAGTGAGAGCGGAAAGAACGGCTGTGCAACGAAGCTGAGCTGATGACCGGTGGGTCACTTTTTCAAGTTTGGCCTCAGGGACGCCCTCTGAGGAACACGTTATGAGGATACTATCTTTATCTTCCAATAAGTTGGGAAGCTGACATCCCACACAGATCTGTTTACATTCTCTCTGCTCAGTCCAGCAGTCAGTCCGGAGGATGAAAGATTGCGAGGCGTGTTTGTTGTGCAATCGTCACTGCCAAAAAACATGCAGAATTCTCCCCACATTCCTGTCATGGAAGGCAGACAAGAAATACAGGCAAGAGTGACAATTTGGCTGGGCTGACTATACACAGTGAGAGCTCCCATTGAGCAGTTTCACTATCTATGTGAGCTCCTTTTAGTGGTTAGCCTGCGGTTTCCTCCAGCAGCTCAGAGTCCATCGACAGCATGACTCCTGCAATGTTCGCTCCATTGTTGAATTACTTTCAACAATGGACTGCAATAACAGAGAGAGAGTCTACGAAAGAGAAAAAGACACGGACAGAGCAGGAGTTTAGGTGATGCAGGTCAGAGCACAGGATTAACATGTAAAATGTAAACCACCCAAGCCCTCCACCAGCCTTTTAAGAGATTCCCACAAAATGGCTGCTGTGTGTCACTGCGGCGGTAAGCAGTGGAGCAGCAGGCCTCGAGAATGGTCCCGCTGTGTGCAGAGTGTTTGTGGACTGCGGCTGAGCTGATGGACACGACCCAGGAACAGGCCTGGAATCAATTTAGTGCGTCCAAAAAGTGCCTGTGAATGTAAATAAAGCTCTTGAGCAAACAAACGCTTTTCCGAGAGGCACACACAAACACAGAAAAATGCATCGGCCTACAAAATGAATCAAACGCTGGTGGGCCCCCCTCATGTAGATGATGAGAACCCAGTGGGCTCTGTGTGCTTGTATCCACAGAAATTAAAACCAGCGCTCTTCTTCCTGCCTTCTGGCTAATCTTAAGGGTTTTATCCCTGGATTGATTTGAGAAAGCTTCATGGCAGAAGACCAACAAGGGTCCAATAAGAGGCTAACTTCATCCAACTATGCCTCTCCTCCCTCTTTTCCCACCCTCCCCACCACTGTCTCCACTGTCCCCATAACTGGACACACGGGGACTTGTGGTCGACTCCAGTAAGAGCGAAACAGGGAGTGAGTGAGTGATTGCAGCTCACACTTGCCAAGCCTGTTTACACAGATGGTGGCAAGTTTCATTATTTTTGTGAGGGGCGTGGAGGAGGTGGGTAAGGGGGAGGATTGGCTGAATTTACAGAGGGTGTTTATAAGCTCACGGAGGCATGATGGTGGAGAACATTGGGTCAGAACACTTCCAGTGTGTTACACATCATCAGCCATCCGGCCGCTTCCACACCTCATCTACACCAGGCTTTCACTCCAGAAACATGTATGCCCTCAGAAAAAAAACACAACTTGAAACTAACAGTCAATCGTTCAAAATATCAACACATTACAGCTGACTGAGATCGTCAGTCTCTTTTTGGAATTAAATTGTTTGATTTGCGGCTGAGTATGGCTGCAGCATTGACAGATCAGCAACATCTGCTCTTTTTATCTGCTTGCCACTTTTATTTCTCTCACAAAAATAAATCATCGTCATGGTGTTTTGCAGCAACATTAAACATCACTGGTTGAAAAACTGTACTGACAGGGGAATGTAATTTTTTACCATGCAGAGCAAAATTGAAGATATTTTATGTCATTAAATAATAGAATAAATGTAATAAACCACTTTGATGGAGTATGATGATTTAGGACATGTACGCACAATCTGTCAGTCTATTAAAGACTAATATGTGCCTTAAACTTCCAAGAAGATAAAAAAAAATGGATGTAATTGTTTGACTTTACATTTCTACATGTTGACTTAGTTTCATGAATCTGACCCTTTGCATTTGTTTATATAAACTTAGGTATGTGATGTAGTCCTGATGAGAGCCACCAATAAAAGTGCTACTTGATATTACTTTGCTTTATATGAGATCTTTATCCTTAGTCAGTATTATATATTATATGCATTATGTATTAAATGCAGTAGATCACAGACAGAACACCACTAGTTTGGAGAACCAGTGTGAGAACTCAATGCTGTGGATGGTTGACTCCAGCAAAATGTAATTTAGCCCTTTAAAAAGGCCTATCTACAAAAACAATCAATGTTTGTGTATAGTTCGAGTATATATTTTTACATTTTCACCACTTAACCTTAGTGTCAGACACCTCTTACTAAGAGGAAAGTGAAACTGTTTTTGAAGCTGTATCTCGTTTTGCAAAGTCACCAGACTCCAAAGGTAAAAACAGTAACATAACCTTAAAGAACATGGGAGTCGCTGGTCTTCTATGGACTCAAATTGCATCTACCATTGATTTAACACATAAAATAACACAAACTAACCAGTTGAGGCAGATTTAGACCAGCAACTCCATTGTTCCTGTGCGACAGATTTACTGTTATTGTCGTAGTCTGGTGGCTTTAAAGAGAGCAATATAACAGTTCTCCTTTGGAATGGGCTGTCTGATGGAAACCGAAACTGAAAAAACAATACACTTAAAGGTACACACTATATGCATGCTCGTGTGTTTATGTAAAGGTGTGTTAATGTCTGTTTGTGGATGTTTTCTAAACAGTTTCTTGGAGGATTTGGGTCTGATTTTCTACAAAGGCCTATTATTTGCATTTGACTTCTTCAATGCCTCTCTTCTGCCCCGCTTTAGCTCCACCACTATCACATACTGTTAGCTTAGCAACTGAGCTTAGTAACCCTCTTACAAACTTAGTTGAAAAAAACTAACTAAAGCCCCTTATTGTATCGAGGCAAAAATATATGGCTTGTTTCAATGATGTAACGCTGTGGTTCTCCATTTCTGCATTTTAAGTGAACTCACCTGTACCCGTTTAATGCTATATGTTTTGGTGGATTATTTAGTCCTGATGAGGGCTTGACTTTAGTCCTTATGTTTTTGTGCGACAGTATCATCTGCTCTCCTTCCTGTTGAAAACCATATGAGACTTAGGCTATGTGGGCACCCAGATCCCCCCTACCCATCCTCTTTGACCCATCCACCTGCACTCCTTGTTGCACATCTGTATTGTCTGAGCCCGTCTCACGCTAACCTGTGGCACGCGGGCCCTTTACTTGGCAACCACATGTGGAACAAGGTTTAACTAGAAGCACATTCATCAAGGCAGTAGCTTAGATAATCAACTCTATGAAACCATATGGAGCTTCGACAAAGACAAGGTGGATGCATCCTGAGATGCCAGAGCTAATGTCAACAGTGTCTAGATTATGTCTGCTTTGATGAAGACATGTGGCAAACACCACTGCGGAGCACCGGCGCCATGTACCTCACCTATCAGGTGCCCGGGGTCAGGGGTCGCAGCTGCAGTTAATTAACATACCAGGTTTTCATTTTGGCAGCACGTACAGCTGTTAATTTGACCCACATATGGAGTGAAGAATGTTTAGGTTTCCCAGTGTATCAAACTTTAGAGTTATCAAAGGTGTTTTTGTCTCTTTCTGTTCTTTCCCCACATTCTTTCATCACCTTTTACTCGCTCCTTTGTTCCTGCCACAAAATTTGTAGCAGACCTGAAAGGTGAGCCCAGCACAACCTCTCATCATAAGCTGCATGTTTCACATTACAGGAATATTTCCACTTTGTATTTTGCTAACCCCTGGTGCTGATAAATTGCTCAAGAGCTTCCAGAAGAACAGCCTTCCTTCGGGGTGCTTACAGTGACCGAATGTCTGAGTGCTGGACCATAACAAGAGGCCTATTCACATGGTTCATACTGAGCATGGTGAGGTACAGCGCATGAGGTCCGTCCAGCTCAGCAAGAAAACACACTGGGCTCCCAAACCAAGGCACAGACCACCAACTGCTGGCGTTGAGGCAGCTGAATGTTTCCAAGCTTTGTCAAAAACCCATTTTTACAAATTATTTAAAGGAGTAGTTGCACTAACAGCCACCCCAGCAGCTATAATCAGGGGTTAAGAACTGAGAAGTCACTGCTTTTATATGAAGAGACATTTGTGAATTAATTTAACATTTTTCCTATGTAATTTATTGTGTATTACTGATTTAAGTCACAAGACATTACACCAAGTGATTTTCTGGCTGCAGCACGTTAAACCAGACTTCAAGAGTTGATAAACACATTATTCAGCTCACTGATAATTTTCCACAAGGAGAAGTGTGTTTTAACACTATCAACAAAAGCAAATTACTATGCCTGCACTTTTGTGACACTGTTTTCTTGTCTATTCTTGTGACAGTAAGTAAGTGAGTTAAAATGAAGGGATGAGCTAATGAAGAATGTGTTTTTTGAGGCAGATTTCCACAGAGGCTGCACAGTTTAAGATCAGGTGTGTATGAAACTGTGAAAAAGCAGGTGAGGCCCGAATATGAGAAACAGACGTCCTATATGACATATGACAACACATAAGCTGCTGAACACTTTGTAACACATTAAAGTTATTTATCAAAAGGAAATATTTCTCTCAAAGATGTTATTCCCAACTGAGTTTCCTTGTGTATTTTATCTTACTGTATAATTTGCCCTTTTCAGCCACATTAGCTGTATCCTAAACACATCAAGAGTCAAAGGTCAAATGATTCTCTAACACTGAATGAAAATATTTGTTCATGTGATCATCATCCGTTTCTCACCATGTGCTTCTCTTAATCTTATTGTGTGTTTCTAATTGATTATAGCTGCTGGGGAAGTGATAAAAAATAAGTACTTAAAGCTAACAAATGCCTGCCTTTCAGATAAAACAAAGATGAAAGCTATTACATTGATTATTTTTCCCTTTTTCATGACAAGTTTAGCTGACTATGACAAAACCTGCGTGGTACCGAATCATAAAGGTCAGTGAGTGCTCTGCATCACTGGTGCGTAAAGCAGTAACTAGTCTATTGCCTGGCTGTTTGTCTGGCTTTAGAGCAGTGGGGGTGGAGTAGGGGGTAGGTGTGGGTTGGGGTGATCCTTGTCCTGGAATAGCTCCCCTGGCCTGGAATGCTCTGGGGAATGTGTGGTGTGAGGTTTGATTGGTCAGAAGGGGAAGTGTATGAGTGTGTTGGGTGAGCATTACTGATTAGCACGTTATGGAATCTGTGCAGAGATGGAGCGTGGACAGATCCATCATTACGTGGACATTTGGGGACATCTCTGTGTGGTCCGCAGGTCAGCTGGGAGGGGCTCTGCTGTGCCATGGGGGGGGTCTCCGCTTGGCCTCTGTCTTGTCTGCACGTCACTGTTACGACTCCTGTCACCTTTTCCTACCAGTCGTCTGTGTATGTGTGTGTGTGTGCTTCACCGTCCGTCACTCTGCTCCAGGCTTTGTGAAACCAGATCTGCCTCGTCCATCTCGTTTCACCAGAACACAGACAGGCAGACCATTAGGCCTCATGCTCTGAAGGTTGACCTTTGAACCCTAGTCCCCTGTTTGACCAAAAGGGGCTGGGCGACCATGCTGGGTCAGCATTTTCCTGGGTCATCACAGGCTATCAGTAGCTATCTGTGTATGTGCCAATGAGAAGGGACTCTCCAAGGTCTGCAAACATTGCGGGTTCTTGCACAAACAGACACAAACAGACGTATTTGTGCCTGCAGACATACTCGCACACACATGGTGAGCGCACCCATCGAAAGCACAAACATCCAATCAGGTAATTCACTGGGTAGATAAGGGAAAATTGGACGGACACTGAGATTGAGATGGAGGTCAGACTGCAACGGGAGCTTTAATTTCCCATAGTGTCAGCCTTCCAGGCAGTCAGCAGAGACAGCATAATGACTCTGTGTGTCGAAGCAGAACCGTACAGTTCACTAACAGGAGACTGTAAGAGAGGGCATCAGGCTCTCACGGCCCAGCCTGCTGGAAGTAATGGCCCTGTAGGATTCCTGTGTTAACCCCAGGTTCCTGCTCTCACTCCTGCCCGGCAAAGTCAAATCTCTGCCACAACATCCCCGACAAGAGGACTACTCCCACTGCCATGTTTGCTCAGCTGCGATGGCTTTGTGTCGGCGTATCGAACCCCCTTGTTCCTGCTCCCTGCCTGTTTTCTCCCTCTTCCACTGTTTGGTTTCTTTTCTTCAAACAGTTTGTAGCTTCATTTGTTCTTTGTTTGGCTTTCAGAGAGCACGTCTGACATGTTCGAGGGATTGGCAGCGAGGGGGTCAAGAGGTCGAGGTGAGGCGGCTACCTGAGGAAGTCTCATGTCTCCTGCTGCATAGTGTCACGGTGGTGTCAACATGTACAGTAGTCATGTAAACACATCTCTGCTGTGCTTGTGTTTGGACTGTGATTGCTGTGACTCAGTCTAAAAGAAGCCAAACCTATTCATATACTTACCCGTTTTAAAGTAAATACCTCCAATGGTTAGCAGGCTTACACATAAACAACTTAATAGCTTTTTTGCCCACATCCTGTCTTATAAATGCAATTTAAGGCAATTTAAAGTTATCAATGTGGATGCTGCGCCTCATTTGAAACCACACAAGCTGCAGTTAAATTAAATTTGGAGATCCAGATCGAATATGTGTGTCTAACCTGCAAAGATGCGCAACCGTTTGCGTCTCGGTGGTGGCCCCAGCCCAGACATCCCACTGCACTCATCTTCATCATCGCAGTCGCCGCTCCCAAATCCCTCCTCTCCCTCATCGCTCCACCCGTCTGCTCCACCTCCACGTGACCGGACTCTCCAGCGCTTCTCAGACACGGTCACAAGCCGCAGCAACTGTGGGACAAACAGGAAGAGGTTAAAGGTAATGACGTTAAAATAAAATGCACCCCTCCCTCAGCTTCGTTGTGAATCACGCTGTGGTCAGATTGTGCCTGTGCATTAATGGTTTAAAAAAGCTGTGAAAATAAATAAGAGGCGTCTTTTGATCTGAATCTTCACTATGTTATTATGACAGTGTAAGGGAAATTCCAGACAAAAACTTGGTAGGATCTAAAAGTGACGGTATTTACCAAACTCTAATTATAATCACCAGGCAGGAAAACAGTTTTGTTATCTGTGCCAGTTTTGTTATTTTTGTCCAAACGTGATTCATTCAAAGGCTTGCGGCTGTGCCTCCATGTAATTTACTGGTAGAAAAAGAAACAGTGGGGCAAGTCGACCAGTCTGATTGTGTTGTTACTGGCAAACATTATTGTCTTGAGTGGTTGTCTCAGGGCAACAGGGATACAATAATACCACATAACACACTCAGCCCAAATGGACATCAGGGCTACAATCTAAAAATGAGAAAGTAGGATGACAGATGAAGATAAATTGATGTTCACAGTTTTAATAGCTGACATTCTTGTAATGACCACAGAGCTCTAATTTAGGCAGTGAAGGTGGATTTTTTATGAGAAGTATTATTTGAAATATAATCTGAACTGATCTGAAGGAAGCTTGGCCTTTAGCCCGTCGATGTGGTTGTTGTTCAACTCTCATATTTTCACGAGTGATTTACAGAAGCTCATAATGTGTTGTGCAACACATACCAGATGTGTTTATTGAGAACTGTGGTAATCTAATCAACCAATGAATAATGCAGACACATCCAGGAACTATAAATCCACTTCCTGAGAAAGATGTGGATTTTGCTTGACCAAATGTAAAAGCAGGCGATGGCTTACATATTTTAAAGTAAAACATGACAAATTGAGAAAAATAAGGAAAGATGCTTTTGTCTTGAACATCAACAGTGAAATTCAGTTCAGTTTATTTAATTAAAATACAACTACAACAATGAGAGATAGGGAGATGTGAAATGGGACAGCCTGATAAGTTATATGGCCACAGACACTAAGGCAGGGGTGTCCAATCCTGGTCCTCGAGGGCTGGTATCCTGCATGTTTTAGATATTTCCCTCTTCCAGCACACCTGACAGTCATTATCTGGCTTCTGCAGAGCTTGATGATGGGCTCGCCATTTGAATTAGGTGTGTTGGAAGAGGGATACATCTAAAACATGCAGGATACCGGCCCTCGAGGACCAAGATTAGACACCCCTGCACTAAAGTAAATAACACTATAGCGCATTTCCACTGAGTTGTATGGTTTGGGAGGGTACAGTAGAGTACGGTTTGGAAGAGTAAGGTGTGTCCAGGTGAGCATCTCCACTGCCAACCATACCCTCCCTTGGTAGGCAGGGTTTAGGCCAAATACCAAGCTTGACGTCATACCAGTGTGACAACAATGAGCATGGCACAACTAACAGCAACAATAAAAGACATCCAGCAGTAAAGAGTGATGTTTTTCTGTCACGCCACCCTATCCATACTGGAACCATTGTACTATAGACCTCCATCAGAGGGAACACACAAAAAGCATACTGTACCAAACTGAAGCACGCCACTCAGTGGGAACAAGCTGTTACAAACATACATTTATATATATTTTGGGTCTGACTCTCCCATCATCAAAACAAGATCTTACAGGAAAAAAAAAATGCAACTCTGGAAATGAATGTGATAAATGTCATTTTGCATAATCTTATTGAAACAATGGCACAGTGAATGTATGCTGCCATCAAAGATAACAAAAAAAAAACCCAAAAAATCTGCCTTTATCTTTTGTGTGTGTGTGTGTGTGTGCGTGTACGTGTGAGTGCGGGTGTAATGTTCTTGTTCTGACATGACATATATTGAATACTGTATATGACTTTTTTATATTGTCATTGTTCTCATTTCAATAAAAAAGAATAAAAAAAGACAAAGGCTGTTTTTTTTTGTGTGCCAATCTGTGTATAATACAGTAATAAGATTTCAAAGCTATCGGGTATCTAAAACGAACCAAAGACATCAACAAAAAACAACATATACCATAACTTAAATCTATAATTTACACCTATTGTAACCTAATTCCTAAATTGCCAAATTGTTCTCAAGAGATTTGTTCAGTTTGTCTAAATGTTAGTTAAATAGGATTATAAAAATTGTTAGATATGAACTGTAAAATAAAAGAAAATTTCAGGTGGATCTCAAGTCGAGTAAGGAGGAAAAGGCTTGTCTTGTATCCGAGGGTGAAAAACATGTGAGAGAGCTCACAGTCAACCTCTCTGACCATCTTTGAGTCTCCACAACATCACACATGATTGAGAGCCCTGCCAAGGTAACAGATGTGCTAAATTCCAACCGCCTGCCCTCCGAGCCTCCTTTCATCTCGCCGCTCCACCTCCTTGTTTGTTTTTTATTGATTTCCTTCCTATCTGCATACGTCAGCATGCATGTTTTGTTGTTGCTTTTGGTTGTTTTGGCTGTCTATGGGAGAAAATTGAGTTCATATGGGCTTTGTCTCAGGTCAGCTGCAGCGTCTGCCTGGGATCAGACTGTGTGTGTACGTGTGTGTGTGTGTATGTCTGTGTATGTGTGTGTGTGTTAGAGACAGAGCGGAGGTATAAAACCCAGAGTTAATCACAGAATTACGTCAGTCAGAAGATAAACAAGCCTGTTCCTTTCCCCTGCATATATAAGCAAGTCAATCTGGGTTTTACAAGTGACATAAACTCTAAACTTTAGAGCGGGAACACACATCACCTTGTTCCCCGCACGGCCGCTCAACAAACCCTCATTCATTTCTCAACATTGAGGCCATAGACGACTGATGACCACAACATTTCTAAAAGCCTGGTCACTTAGACCAAGGGATGGACAAACAGTGCCTCATAGACAGGACAGCTGACCCCAAGGAACATTTTCACTTCATTCTGAGGATGTCTAGTGAAACACCACCTGCTGAGCACAGAGGCCCTCAGGTGTCACACTTCAGTCCCAGAATCCCACTGTCCTCCGTGATGAATGGTGGGTTAATGTACTGATCCGTTTGGTTACAGATACAACCATGTTTGTCTGCATTTGCTGGA
>JAPTMW010000002.1:30644632-30659765 GCA_029822955.1 Ostorhinchus angustatus
AGATGAAAATGCTTACATTTACAAATGTTTGTTACAGATGTTTGTTGTTTTCACAAAAAATGTGGATAACCTGAACAAATATGAACAACATGACACGTCTTAAGAGAAGTGCAATTTTTTTAAACCAGCTACTAAATGTTTTGAGGTTTGTAGATCCACTTTGATCTGTAAATTGTAATGCACATGAGTAAAATGATAAGCTGAGACATAATATTGTTGTTTTGAAGAACTTTCAGGTTATTCGTGGTAGTTCGTGTTACCGACAAGGATAGTTTGTATATGTAAACGTTTTAATTATATAATATTCCTCATTATTATTATTATTTTTTTTTTTTAAAACCGTATTTCATGTAAGATGATATTGGCCTGAATGTGACCCCAGAACTAAACGTTTGATACCCCTGTTCTAAACTGCAGCAAAAGAAAAGGATGTGATAAGATTATATCTGTTCCTGTTATTTTCATGTAGTTGTTTTTATACAGGTGAAATGGTTATCACGATTATGTACTTATCTGATTTAATAGGAATCAGCTGATTATGTAATGATATGAGAGGCCTAGCTTGAATAAAAGGGAGTTCACACAGACACTGAATTTATTATTACTAAAGCAGAAGGTATGCAGTCCTGGCAGGATGAAAAGGCAGGGGGCATGTGAGGGGATGATAAAGTTAGGGAGTGCTAATGACAGCTCTGCAGAGGAGCCCCAACTCTGAAGTGCCCCCCTCTGCAAAAGCACCGCTGCCCTGAACAAAAGGCAGAGGAGGAACAGAGGAGGGTCTGACCCTCACAGGGAGACCCTCTGATGACCTAGCAGAGACAGGAAACAGGAAGTGTGACCTTTGACCTCTGTAGAGGGGGGGGGATCCTGTTACACAGAAACACGTGACTGTGCCCAATGACAACAAGTCCAGGATGTGTGGATCAGATGAGAAACTGTGGCAGGAAGACTCAGCTGTTCATATCTCGTCTGTCTGACAGCTTCTTTTAAAACATAAAGTAATGTTGCACTAAAAAGATGAAAAACACACACATCTAAACACCCTCGCAGGTAAAAATTACAGTGTTCTGGAGTCCATCGTTTGTGCAGTGGGGTTTTTATAAGCCGGCTGTGTGATAATTACACCCAGTGGGGTGGTATTGGTGTGGGAGTAAAGGAGGAGGAGTGGGTACAGAGAGAGAGGCGACCCTGGCTTGGGCCTCAGGGCTGAAGGGGGTGGAGGGGAAGGGAAAGGAGGCACAAGGAAGGAGGGGAAAGGTGGAGGTATGGAGGTAAGAAGGAATAGTGAAGGAATGGTTGGGCCTCATTAGCAGGCAGACTAATTGGAAGGAAAAGGGCCCTCACATGCTCTGTCTGACCTCCCAGCCAGCAGGGGTCATAGAGGGGTGTGTGAGTGTGTGGAGGAGGGGTGGTATCTGGTCGGATGCCTAAAGTTAAGGAACCATAACTCCTCATAACTCCTAAAATCCTAAACTTACCATGAATTCAGAGGGCTCTGGAAAATGAAAGGATAACCTGCATGTGGTGCTCTAACAGGAATATACGGACTCTGGCTCCACAAACGCCCTGCAGCTCCTCGGAGGTTTACACCAGGTGTCACACTTCATTTAAAGAACCCTCATGGCTTATCCTCGCTCACAAATATAGCGGCATAACAGCCTTCCTTTCCTCCTCCGCTTCCAGAGTTGTACTTCACACAGACATAAAAACCAGGAGGGCGAGAGGACGAAGGCCCTGAGGGGGTATATTAAATAACGCTTCAAAAACCTTCAGTAAATAACATCAAACAGAAGTCAGCCTCTTTGACTGCAGCAAGCATAATGGCTAGGTTAGTAAGTGTAAGTTTACAAAACAGCAGGCTTAGTCTAACACCCATGGTGTCTATTAATCTGATTGTAAGCACACCCCGTAGGAAAAGGCCACCAAACGCTGGCCTTGTCATGAGGCAGGTTCCACTTTATCTGTGCTGTATTTATGATGCACATTGTGTCTGTCTGTATTTATCAAAGTGTATTTGGAGCTCTGCTTTATTTTACAGCTACTTGTGCGCTTACATGTCATTGCTATAAATGAGGTGGGGATGTTCCTTGCCAACTACTGTATGCATGTGCAAGATTAACTGCTGCAAGCAAATGTTATGTGTGTGCTCAGTAAAAACTGTCCATCCTTTAAGTACTTGTGTGAGTTATATATTTAAGAGTGTGTTCGTTACAAGTGTGCACGAGGTGTTGAGCACAAGCTGCCCAGGCTCTGGTGGCTCGGAGGAAGTGAGACTGCGTGATGGAATTTGTGGCGCTTGGGATCTGGTTTATTTTCCACCCTGGATTCCTGTCCTACCTGCAGGATTTTCCCAGGTTCTGGCTTCAATTAGGCTGGGAAGCTGCAAGTAGAGGGCTTTAGATGAGGGGGAAGGAGGAGGGGCTGGAAGAGGGAAGGGCGACAGAGCTGGAGTCTGTCACACACAACTCAGCACAGCTGGGAAGAAAGGCAGCGAACAAGGAGAGATAGAAAAGGATGGAAGCCTGATATTTGTTAATGTGCTCAATCAAATCTTTGACCTGCAATATAAAGATGTTTCTAATCCTTTAAATGACAGAATAATTTCAGCCATAGACTAAGATCGAATAATTGTACTTTGCCCAAAGGGATTCAGAAAAAGACCTTAACAAAGATGTCTTTCACATCTGTGGTGCTGCCAATGTATCTCTCCAAATAGTGTCATAAAGTCGAGAAGCCTGTCAGAATAATCCCAGGAGGTCTGACCCGTTAAATGGCAAACTCATCTGACAAATGAGTGGGAAATGCTGTGTAATCAAAGACCAATCACATAATTGCTCTATTTTGCCACTAGCTCAACCATCTCCTGTGAGATTAGTTGTTCAGTGGAGAAACCTGATACTCTGGGAAGTTAAACAGATGTTCGGAAAAACAAACTCATCTCTACAGAACAAGGACGCATCATCAAAATGATGTGTTCTATTTTGGAGCGCTAACTCTGGATATGCGTTGACAAGCAGGAACTCACACGGCTAGCCTTCCCAAAACTGAGGCTGTAAGCAAGTGTCATGGCTGCAGTAAACTTTTCATCTAAAAAATGGTGGATCATCACCCTCTGGTATCACTGACTATCAACAACTTGATGTCACAGCCAAAGAGAGGATGCTGAGGCACTTTTTCTGCATCAGCTACTGCGTATACAGAGCACAACACACAGACAGGACCTCACACAGGAATTTGAACACTGTGTAAGCAAGCACAAAAATGTCCGCGGCTCCTCGCCGTCCTGTAATGTTTAAAGATTCCAAGTCAGGAAGCAGTAACTGAAGGAGAAGCCATTTTTCTTCATCCATTTATAGTGCACAGTTCACTTTAAACTTGGCCTCAGCTTAGTTATGACATCAGCTGCTTTAGGCGTGAGAAAAGGTTGTTTTATAAGCTGGGGCGAACAGCTCTTAGATTTTTTTTCCTTTGGTGTTTAGTTTAGCTTCACAGAGGCACAAAGGCCTGGGTCTCCCTGCCAGACTGTCTCTGTATCTGCTGATACTCTGATCAACACTGACAACGTGAGAAATGACACATTTCCTGCTGCATAGTTGCATTTTACAGCGCCATCGTCACGAAGCACTTAAGAGTGGAGGAATGAAACATCAGGGGGATTAAAGTTGGAAGGAAGTGGATTCTTTGGAGGGGTCCCAGGTTCCCCTTCACTGTAGCCCCTATACTTTATGACACAGCCTCGTAGACTGTGGGCTGGAGCTGATTCGTAGTTAGAAACTGGGTCAGCACGAGCTGGAAGAACCATTGATTATGTCCAAAGTTTGAGCCAAAAGGAGAATAATGTTCATTCAAATGGAAAACGTGTGCAGGATAAAAAAGCCGTATAGGACTTGTAAAGACCAGAATGCGAGTCACCCATGTCCCAAATGAAAAGGAGAATATACATTAAATTCAATAACCTATGCACTGTTCAGCCTGCAGCTCTGAACATGTTGCACACAAATGTACAGGGACATCATGAGACTGAAATGCTGCCGATTTTTAATCAGAATGGCAGTCTGCTGGTTCATGTCCAGGAACATTACA
This sequence comes from Ostorhinchus angustatus, assembly GCA_029822955.1. Classification (NCBI taxonomy): domain Eukaryota; kingdom Metazoa; phylum Chordata; class Actinopteri; order Kurtiformes; family Apogonidae; genus Ostorhinchus; species Ostorhinchus angustatus. Next base: position 30,648,716 of record JAPTMW010000002.1, read on the forward strand.
AATACGAGCTCATTGTTGGCGTGTCCTCATGCACACCGCATTCAAACAGGCATGTGTAAGTAATTATCTGCGAGTTGTTGCCTACTATCTCATATCAGATGGTTAATTAGTCCATTTGCTTTTAGCCCTGCATCACCCAGGGCTGGTGGTCTTTCAACTGGCAGGGAGGCGGAGACCTTGTAAAACTGCTTTTAACTATACAACATCACTTTCTCCAGTGCCTTCAGAGGTTGTTTACAACACGTCTGCTCAGAGTAGCTTAGACCATGAAACACTGTGTACAGTCAGTAAACATTTAGCAGGATTATAAAGGATATTTAAAGTCGGGTCAAACCTGACATCAGCGGTTTGTGTTGGCGGATTTTCTTACATGTTCTTGTTTGTTAATTCGGATACACAAATGCGAGACACAGTAACAGGGACAGTTTACACTATGATGAAATAAGATATAAAACAACAAGAATTGTGGGCTCAAAAGTTGCCATAAACTGAGTGATCACTGGCGCAATAAAACTGAATATTGTAAACATCACAAAGGGTGAATTTATTACAGGGTTGTTGTATTATATTACATCGTATTGTTTTGTGCCAGTGCAGTGATGATTTGCAATAAAAATATTTGTATAATTTGATTTCTGAAAAATCAGAAAAAACACTGCTATGAGTCATAAAGAGTTTTACTGCACATGAAATATGCAATCAAGTGCAGTGAGCCTTTTGTCAGATGTTAATCCAGCCCATTGAAGTCGAGATCTAAAGGGAAGTTCAAGCAGAAGTGTGCTTCACTCTGTTGTATGGTCATCAGATACGGGATTAAACGCTCCCATGCCAATAGTCAATCTGCATAAATATCAGGCGTTTATATAAAGACAATCCAAACCCCAGGAATGTCCACATGTACTGCACCACGTCATCAACGTGACATGGAGGCCAATAGCGTTGGGTTACTGAGAACATCTGAGCGAGGCGAAGTGAGTCTGTAACACAATCAGATCTGTCATTTCACCAAACTGCATTTTCTAGCAAAATCTCATCAAAAGCCGATCAGGAACCCGATCCACATGGTAAACTGTGCACACTGCAGCCGCTCTGCTTGTTATCATACAGGTAACAATGTTTATCCCTGTCACAGCAGGAAGTTTCCAAAAAGCCATTGTTTTGTCTTGTGTATTTTACATTAGAGCAAATTTCTGCTTCTTCACAAACTTAGATTGTTCATTTTTTTTTCTTTTGATCTTGTTTTTAGGTTTTATAATTAATTAGGTCATAGTCACAAAAGTCATTAGTTAAAATTATTGAATGATTATTGCATCTGATATGCACGTTCACTATTAACTGAAGCAGTATTTTTTAAATTCAATAAAATGAATGAACTGGTCTCGAAAAAAACATCCTAAATGCAGAATTTTCTGGGTGTAAGTCATGAGTACTAGCTAATTAGCACAGAAAATGGAAAAAAACATGTTAGCTTGTTTAATTACTATTCAATGATCCTGTAACCTGACAAATGTTGTTGAAATACTGAACTATACTTAGATCTGACAGCTTGAAATCTTTTCAGCATTTTAGTGTTTTTTGTTTAGTTTTTACAAATTCCAAACATCAGTTATTGGCCTCCTTAAAAACTGATCTATTTAAAAAGTCAACTTGTACACCCCACAGTTTTGCTGTGCACAGTGTGGATAGTCATTTAAATTTTTTTTTCTCCGTTTAATCTAAAATGCTTGTCCAGTTTGCTCCATCTTGCCTTATCTGACTTCTTCAAGACAGCGCTGCCCTGTTTCCAGCTCTCTGCACACATTGTTGTATACATGACTGACAGAAACATTATAGCCAAACCTACTAAATAAGACTCCAGCTGTGATAAACTGGAATTATCCTTTAAGTCGGCCTAAATCCGTAATCTCCCAGTAAAACAGGCCTTATGAGACATATTTAGGATGAATCATGAGTGGGTGAAAAAGGGATGGCAGGGGGTGAAAGAAACTCTTCTCACTTGCAGCAAGACTGCATGAGGTAATACAGCAAAAGTAATTGAGGAAATTACAGCGCCTGAATCCACCGGTGCACTGTATTTTTTCTCGGGGGTCTCTGGTTGTCAGAGGGGGGAGTGTTAAACATCCACAGTTGCTTCTTAGATCTCCCAGGTTGTTTAAACAGGAGAGAAGGATTGTAATCCACCAAGACAGGCCTTCAGCACTCAGAGGTTCGCTTACAGACAAAGACACGCACATAAACGCACTAGAGGAAGGCGTGTGTTTGTGTAGGAGGTCAATCCAACGTGTCGACATCTCCAAATGCAAGGAACCAGGAAATACAGACAGATCCGTGGGCTGATACATCAACCTACAGAGCCTGACTTTGAGCCTACACACGAGCATCTCTCACTCAGACAGCCCACTCCAAAAGATGGTTTCCATGGTGATGGAAGCAGCGACAAAAAAAAAAAAAAAAAAAAAATCAAAAATACGGGGCTCTGGCCTTGATGACAGCTGGGGCTTACTGCAGCTGAAGCTAAGATCCTGACAGTCACAACAACCTCCAGCACCTGCAGAGTGTCCTCCACTGTTAACAAAAGAAATGGAGGTGGTTTTTGGGGGCGGCACAGATGACACAAAGTCAAAAAGCCTCAGATGTACAAACTATTCAGAAGTTTGCAGCACTGTTTAAGGTTTCAACGTCACCTTGAACACAGGGTCCTGGTGGATTTCATCTCAAGCACACCACGAATATCAACACTGTTCGTCTTTGTCCTGTGCTGATCCTCAGAAAAGGGCAACATGCACATAAATTAAGAGGATAGTCAGTGATTTCACATGGAAATTACAAATGATGCATCTTAAGTAACAGCGGCGTAGTGTTTGAAGATAAAACACCTATCCGCTGCATTTCTGAGGTATTGCAAATGGGTTTTTCTCTTACATTTGTGGTGCTCAAAATAAAATACTGTTAGATCTACCGGTACTTATTCCTAAACACTAAAGAGAGTCCTTTGGCAAAAAAAAAAAAAAAAAAAATCAAAGTACCCATTAGGGTGCTAATATTTACCTATACTTTTCCAGTCATTTGTATTTTCTACTCTCAAAGCAGCTTTTACACATAAAACTAAACTGATGTACCACTATTTGAAGCTGTTTCTTAACATTAATTTAAAAAAAAAAAGACTTATAAGACTTACTCTAGTGATTCTAAACTGTAAAATTCATTTTTCAGAACTTGATAGTGTCTAAGCAATGTTACTGATGTCATGTAAGTATTGAAATTTGGAATCCAACCTTGACTGTTTAGATTTTTACTCAAACTTTGATTAAAAATGGCTTCAAGTTTGGCCAGAACAAAATAAGTTGTTGAAAAAAAGAGAGAAAAAAGCCCTTCTGTTTTCATTCTTTTATAATAACAATAAAAGGTTAAAGTATGAACTGAATAAACTCTGCTCACCTGGTTGATGTGTTTGAGTTTGTCTATAATCTGGCTGATGATTGGCTCAGGGGGTTTGTTGCTCCGGGATTCTGGGCCAGGATGTGATCGCTTCAGGCCAGGCCCGGAAAACCTGACAGGACAGAAAGAGAGAAAAAAAAAAGGAAAATGTAACAGTTTGTGGGGTTTTCAATGACTTCAGGGAGCTGAAAGGAAGCTTCGTGAGCAGCAGACATAATGAGCTGACTGTTGCTCTGCCACACACACTCACACTGAGTGTTTATCACCATCTAGTGTTGACATGATGAATGACAGCTCTTCTGGTTTTTCAGTTCAGGGCCAGAGCTGCAGAGCTGGAAAGATCATTTGAAATCCAACCCTAACCAACGGACAAACTCTGGAGACATTAAGTCTGTAAAGTTAAAAAGGGATTACGATGTTTTCAGTATAATAAAGGTGGTTGAGGATGCATATTTCTCAAAAAGTGATGTAGTTTTTGGAATATGTTCAAAATGTTTCATCCACATCCTTCATCCTAGTGAAACCTCATAGTGTTTTATGTATATATCATGTTAAACTCAGGGGCACCTGCGTTTAATCAGCACATAGACACTGCTGCATGTCGGATAATCTCTGACTTTTACCACGAGGCTAAAATATCCTGAGTGGGTTTTGACCATCACACAAATTCAGTCTAGTAATTCATTAACACGGCCAATTAGCAGCTCTTTAATCATATCTGGAGTTAATGAGAGGACATTAGTGGAGGGAGTGTATATTTAAGAGCATGCAGCCTGAAGGCAGGTGCTTACATGTCTGGGTGTGTATCCGAGGAGACGGCGCTCTGTTGACTCCTGTGTATGTAATCAAGAGGAGGAGCTGCTGAGTCTGAAAGGTAGAGTTCTCTCCACTTGTTGTGTTTCATGTCGAGACTTTCCTGCAGGTGTTTGTTCGCCTCAGGCTCTACTGCCAGAAATTAACCCCTTCCCACCAACAAAACTGCTCCCTGAGAATATTTTTTACACCAAAGATGAGTCCAGATTGACAACATATCATCTTTTACTATGATATGGTAGTGTGATCGGTGGTATAGACGGAGACCATATCTCAGTGTAAATGTCAGCTCCTTTACTGCTGAAAATGCTTGAAAGATGAAGGACAGATGGGTCTGAGCGGGAAAAGGGGAGGAATAAAGGATGGATGGTCAGGGAGAGGAAGAGGCCTTAAAAAACGGGCTTTTGTGTAGACAGCAAAAATAGAATTTCAACACAGTAACAAATGACTTGTTTTAATTTCGTTATAAAAAGAAAAATAACCTGTCAAGCGTGCTTTTCCATTTGAACATAACTGCATTGTAAGAAAATATATCTATCTTTGTCTTAATATGATTCTCAGTTCAAACTGTCCTGTGTGATTTTTTTTCATTTACAAGTCTCAATAATATGCAAACACAATAGCAAGATTGTTTTTTCTTATTAGTCTCATCCTGACAGGTGTATGGCTCTGTCTGTTTGCGTTTGGAATGCTCACACTTTTACTTGAAGATGTAACATGAGGTAGGTCTGGAGATCTGGATCTGATCTGGATCTTGACTCTAGATTTGGATTCTTCAGCACTGGGCAATATGACATATTCTGACATTTTTTGTTGTGTGTTTCAAGGGCGAAGGACTTAATTACAGTACTGTGTAAAAGCCTTAGGCCACCTTTAGCCATGCTGTTTTTGCTTTTTGATGACCTTTCATGTGTATTTCTCAATCTCTCTATTATGGTAATAAGGAAATATGTGCACGGTATTAAATGCACATGAAAAATTCCAACTAAATTACAGGTAAAAATATCAATAAGTCTGTTCCCATGATGAAAAGCAGCTCAGACAATAGAAACATTTGACATATGTTGAATAAACCACCAGACCAAACCACCAGCAGTAAATCTCATATTGTCTGAACAAAAGCGTTCAAGACGTGTTAAGTGCAAAAGTACTTTTGTACTTGTATTTTTGTTTAAAGGCTGTTTGCAAATTTTCTGTAAACTAATGTTTGTATCTTGATGGAGAATCGGGCAAATGCATATGTATGGTAATTTTAACTTTGCTAAAATGAGAACCCTAATAATGCTCTTAGACTTTTGCATAATAGAGTATAACCAGCTTTATCCACTCGTCGGTCATGACTCAAAAGTGGGTTGTGGATTTATTCAGAATGGGCCATGAACTGTGTGGTAAAAAAACAAAAAAAACCCAACTATTCAAGATGCCTTGTTAAAGATGTGCTCGTATGAAATGAGGCATTGAAACCTAGAGTCATGAAACTGAAATGACATTTAGAAACAGAACAGAATCTTCTATAAATGTGTATTTCTATGAAAACATGTCAGCATTACTCATTATGCAAATAAACAGAGTAATTAATGGTCATTTCATTCTTTTTCATGATAATCAACAGCATTATCATTATTCCAGCAATGGGAGAAATTAGAGAAAACGTCCTTGCTCTTTTGACACTTTTTTTGTGAAATACAAGACAGTTTGGTGATATTAAAGAACACTGGGCTTCTTTGTGCCAGGGTTGTTTTTGCAGCTTAGATGTAAAAAGTATGAGGTCATTCACTGTGACACACATACCCACTCACACACACCTTTCACCTGCCGTCTCCATTCATCAGTCTTCCGCTCTCTCCCAACTCAGACTTTTCATTAAACTCAAATTACATTTCCCCAGTTATTTATTCTTCTTTTTAGCTATGATCTCACCCCTTTCTCCACGGCTAATTATCACATTAATAATGGAATGAGATGTGTGATCCATTAAGCGAGGAAAAGAGGAAATATGGGTCGAGGAAGGAGGATTAGAGGGGAGGGAGATGTGAAGTGAGGATAAGGAGCCGAGGCAGGTTAGCGTTTCACATGATAGCTGCCAGTCAGGCGTGTTTTAACCGCTGAGGTGTGCTATCTGATCGCACCTGCGTTATAGCAGAACTTGATCGAATCTCAAGTTAACTGGTGATAACCTAATTGAATCTAACACCAATTATGAAGCTGTTAAGTCCAGTCTGAATGAGCTACAGCCTCAGAATAAACAACAGCAGGGATGAAGACGCAGGTGCTGAAAGAAAACATAATAGAGTCTGACACTTTTCACGCCACCTGATGGATCACACCTCTAGTCCCACTGAGGTTGGTGACAAGGTCAAAGGTCACAGAACGAGGAATGAAAGCTTTATTAGTTTCCATCACACGCTATTTCACCTAGCTGCACGTCATGTTTAGCAAAAAGCTAATCAAATTTAGATCATATCTAAAAGAGCTGTAGTATAAATGTTTACAGTTGACACAACATCTTATCTATTATCAGAGTTTTCACACCTCTGCGTGCTTTTACACTGTCATTACATCCAAAGGGGGAATGGAAATGCAATGTTTTGAGTTGACACGGCATTACATTTGTTACCACAGTTATCAGCGTAACGCTCTTTGATGTGGTGAAAAGAGTAGCTCCTCTGATCTTGGCTCCAGGTGGTAGATGGTAAACACGGCTGATAAAAAAAAAAAAAAAAAAACGCATTTAGCTCCAAGATCACTCCTCGAGTATTGGAGACATTCAGCAGCACCCGACCCCTCCAGTGTACCCCCGCCCTCCCCCAGCCGCCACCACCCACACCCACCAAAATCTAAATTTATCCACATGAAACAATGCAAGTCTGAATGCCACTGTTTGGAGAAGCTTCTATAGGGGAGGATAATGGAAGATGATCCAGAACAAATCTCGGAGGGAAAAAGCACCCGCAGGAATTTGCAGGCGTCTGCCCTCGTAGATGACTCAGAGAATAACTCGCCACAAAATGTTGTAATCTCTCCATCAGTTCGTCTCTGTCCTGCCTCCCTACTCCTTGCTATCGCGCTCTTTGGTCCAGCTTGTAATCATCGCCTCGGGACAGCTCTGCCCTCCTGCTAAACCTGAAGTCCTCTCTGTGGACTCTCTTTTAGCAAACTGTGACAGTCAGAACACGCTTTACACGGAATTCTGAAGGAAAACATAACTCGAACTACGACTTGTCTGTAACTTGTGCATCTGCGCAGATTCAGTTATGAACTGAGTAAAAAAAATAGAAGAAGAAAACGAAGGATATCTATAACTACTCAAGCCAAATTGAAATTGAAGCCAGCTGATGGCACAGCAGAACGGAGGAAGTTATGATGTGTGGAGCCAAAGGACAGGGGTGAAGTGAAATATTGCGAAAACCAAATTAGGTTTCACAGGGTGCATGGGAGATGTTGGATGAAGGAGGAGAGAACGATCGAAACAGCAATTAACTAAAGCGAGAAGAAGGTGACAGCACGCCTGACATTAATAACATCCCATAGAGCCAAAGTCAAGATTTACACTTGCACTCAGTGGGAGAGGGGGGCCCTTGTGCGAGGCTCATCAACTCTGAGAAAACTTACCCTTCAACTCACCTACACTCCCATAGATATGTACCAGGAATAGAAGATTCAGACTATTTGTATTTATATTTAGAAAACCAATTAAACCTTAGCAGAACCCTCCTGTGGGCCGCAGGGTCTTCTATTTGGATGGATTTTGTCTGTAGACGCATTAAGACCCCAGGGGTGTCACATAAACAGCAGGTAAAAGTGGCTAAAATGTCATTTTTGTTCATATATGATGTGTGTAGGAGCCATAAGTAAGTTTTCTTTTGTATTTGTGGGTTGGTTTGTTACCTCCCACGTTTAGCCCACCGCGGCTGATTGGTTTTTTGGTGGTTCCTGGTTAGCCGCAACATTATTCAACAGAAATGATCACCCCTGATGCTACACTCATCCCACGCCATGTTCAAAAGGCAGCCCCAGAGACTAGGTGAGTGCAATTACAAAAAACCACGGACGGCACACCCAGTGACACACCCCTCACCTGAGCACCAATGCAGTGTACAGACACAAACCAACCCACAAATACAAAAAAAAACTTATTTATGGCTCCTACAATGTGTGAAGATGTTCTTTTTTGTTACAGTGTAAACAGTACAAGTCACAGGGAGTCAGATCATTTCTATTGTGGTTCAGGACACTCATATGTGGATTGAATCGGATATAGATCTGATGTTCTGCGATGTACATCAGAATACATGCGACTTTTATGCCATTCTATATCAACATTCATCGGAATTCTTCACTGTGGGGAGTCACTTGCTCTCTCTTTATTTTCACACTGGTCCTATTGATCATTCAGTCGTGGATTTCATTAAACTTCACAGCAACTTACAAATGAAACTTTTCAGTGAATCTGTTGAAAGTGTTAATTTGTGTCTCCTAAAGCACATCGGTTATTCACCTCATAACAGTTACTGTATTACACTATCGCATCCATTGTAAATAGACTGATGTATATACTATTACAATTTATTCTTTATACCTCTTATTTATTCTTGTTCTTTTTTTTACCTCTTCTTTTAATAACAAGGTGAGAGAGAAATGGTATCTCAATTCTATGTATGTCCTGTGCATCTAGTGAATTGACAATAAGAAATCTTTCGATCTTTCTGAATCTTTGAATACATAAGAACATCTGTGTTTGGTCCAAAACACACATATATATTCAGTTTACTGTAATAGTAAACTAATACTCAGGCTGAAATGAGAGGATTTTGCTTTATTTCCTGAAAAAAAAGTGCTCAAAATAATTATCTGATATCAAAATTGTTGTATTTTATTGTCAGTGTGTTCCTGTGTGCTGTGTGAGACATACCTGTTATCATGTGTTTCATTACATCAGGCTCTATTATTTGCTAAACTTAAAAAAAATAATGTGAAGAGCGAAACAAAAACCAAACAAACCTGATCTGAGCAGTAAATCTGAGCTGAGTGCTGAGGCTGGCAGTGTGAATGCAGTGTTTTATGGCTGTGGATTTGAGCAAAACGAGACACTGATTTACCTGTCTGTCATCTCCTGGCCGTTCCAGCAGAGGGAGTGATTTGCGGGAGGAGGCTCGCGGCTGCACAGTGCCTCCCCTAGACCACTGTAGAAGGAGATAAAGCCCCTCAGGCTGGATATGAACTCCCTGAAGGTGGCAAAAAAGACAGGAAGCGTTCAACACAGAGAAAGCACAACAGTGGAGTTAATCTGAATATAAGTTGGGAGAAAAGCAGAAAGATAAGACTGTCCTGAGAGAGAGCGAAGGAGAGAAACAAAGAGAAAGATGAGGAGACAGAGAGGGAATTGAGCTAGATAACACTGAAACAAAGTCGATGAGATCCCCTGTAGAAACAGGCAGTAAAAGAGGAAAGACTAAGCGGTGTCTCTGTTCCTAATTGACATTTATCTGACCATGGTGCTGCTGAAGCCAGCGACCCTGCTGGGTATTACTCCACTGTTCATTTAAGCCCGTTACTGCATCAGGGGTGTTAAAAACACTCGAGTGGAGAAAGATGATGTGTCACTAGGAAACAGGAGGAAACCTGTCCAAAGTGTCAGGAGCAATATTTGTCTGTCGGCCAAATGTTTCCTACAGGAAGTGAGTGCTGCTGCTTGATCAGCTGGAAAGGTCTCAGGCTGGATTACAGTCCCCGATTTCCTCACCTGCGGAGCCCAGCCAAAGTCTCATCAGCATCTGAGGAAGAGGATGAGGATGAGGAAGGCTGAGTGCTGCGGCCTGCGGAGGCAGCGGAAACCTGGGGAGGAGGGGATCCAACGGAGCGAGAGGTCCTCGGTGGAGACTGTCCACACATCCCACTCACCTGCACAGGAAGAAAAAATGAGAAAACAGAATCCAACGATGACGTCTTCACCCCATTGCTCCCAGTTTGTTGTTATTGTTTTTTGGTTTTGTTTTAACATTAGGCTGTTTATTTATACTCTAATAGCAATGACACTGCAAACTATAAGAACCTGTCAACAGCCAAACTGCTGGCCTGAGTCAGCTGAGCCCCTCTGCAAATTGTCATCTGTTTGGGATTGTTTATTTTTGGGAGGGATGAAAGCAAAGGATTTGCATAACAAACAAGTCATTGTATCCACTGCCAGGCATTTCTGCCTTGTACAAATTTGTAATCATAACACTCCAAAAACGCCAGCGTGAAAATAAGGCCTCTCGTTTGCCTCTTTCCCCATATAAATTCCATTGTGTTTCCACACGGGACAACATAACAATAATAAATAAGAAGTCTCTCTCTGTCTCTCACTGATAATGGACCTGGCACATTCTTTTCAGGTGCAATAAAAATGCAAATGGCTGTTAATGTTTAGCTTGTGGTTTAATGATTTGCCTGTGGTTTAATTTCCCCCGGGATTACTGGCCCAGGCTTAATTCTGCCATGTAATGTTAACAGCTAATTGTGCCCAGCTCCCCTTAAGTGAATAGGCTGGTACCGCTGCAGCTGAATACTGATGGGACCTGATAGAGCAGCACTGGACATCTTTATCTTGTGGCGACCAAGGCCACATGCCCACACAAGTACACAAACACACACACAGATTCCCCAGCATGAACAAAAATGACTAATTTCACACGTTTGTTTTATATGAACATAATGCACCTAAGCCCATTAACATGATCAACATGCACTCCTACATAATACGCTCATTGCCAACAGTGTACAGCACACACATACATTAGACACACACACACACACACAC
>JAPTMW010000002.1:31019422-31031928 GCA_029822955.1 Ostorhinchus angustatus
CAAAAATACCCCCCCCCCCCCCCCCAAAAAAAAAAAAAAAAAAAAACAGTCTGAGCATGATTTTACAACAGGGTTGGATCTACCAGTTATTATATAACTAATATTGTTATTCATTCCATAATTTGACAGTTGTTCAGTACCTTTTTACAGTTTTAACTTTAGACATGGTCCGTCCTTCTGTCCGTCTGTATGTGCAAAAACATTGGCGCGGACAGAAGGCCGAGGCTTTTCAAACACATGCACTTTATGTTTAGTCTGAAACATAATGTTACAACAGTGTGTTCACATTGTCTGATAAACTGGGATGAAGCTGTATAGAACTAGTGCTGCCACGAACGACTAATTTTCTAACGACTAATCTTTTGACGAATTTTTAAATGAGTGGACTAATCTAAACGACTGATTAAAAAACAACATCAAGGGTTTGTTGTTTGGTTGTGTCCATTTTAGTGGACTGGGGGTGGAGGGGTTGGATGCAACTGAAGATGCTTCAAAGATGGGGGTTTCTCTCTCTCTCTCTGAGGTATGGTCATACCGTTCCAGCTGCCAGTGCCGGCGTGGATTGCCCAGGAGCTGTGGCATCACACCTGTGACACCGTGGCGTATCTGTGCAGACCTGTGGCTTCTCTCTGGAAGTGGTCGCAGGGAGATACTGATACTGTCTTTGAGACAAGACTGAGACCAAAATAGATAGGTGGTCAATAGTAAAATGACACGTCAACTAAAAAATTGCAGATGACTAATTTTCATGGTCGATTATGTCGACTAATCGTGGCAGCACTATATAGAACATCTGTGTGGTTTTTCATGAGAATGTGTTTTCTGGAGGAATTTCTATATGACAGTCATTTTTATAATAATGTCAGGAATTTAGTTGTTCAGAGACTCAAATGTTATCTTTAGCTACGTTGTTTTCCACATCATATACTTTTTTTTTTCTGTTAACAGTAAAATACAAAAACTTTTACGAGCATGAAAGAAACAAAACTAGCCTCACAGGCGAAATACAGGTCAAAGTGGAGATTTAATCTGATATTTAAAAGGTGAATAAAGAGAATAAATGCACACCCTTTGCATAAAATATGAAGATTTTATTTGTTATTTTTGCTGTATTGAACAGATAATAAAGCTGTTTGTGAAGCTCAAACACAGATGGGTCCCACATGTTAAGAAACGCATTGTGCATCAACACTAAACTGATTCCATTTTTCTGAAATCTTCTCACTTTTAACAAACTCATGCCAACATTTTTTGTCTTCTTGCAGTGTTTTCCACAGGCAACTGCTTATCAGAGCAACCATCTGTTGTGAGACAGTGCCGAGAAGAAAAGCAATAAAAGTAGTTAGTTAAACTAAGCAGAAGTGATTGACTATCAATGCCTGGCAGCCTGCCTGCATACTTTCTTCTATGGCTTTGCATTCTTGCATTAGGATTCAAGATGAAAATTTGACTATGTGGTTCTGCTTATTATTTTAATTATCAGAGTCAAATTTGACTGAAGTTATATACTTTCTGACTGATGTCTTTTATCATTACAGTTCCCAGAAGACTAACTGAGCCTCACGCCAAAGGCCAAAACAGGATACCGAAGAGATCATGACTGTGTGGATTGGATGTTTAAAGGCAAATATTTAATGATTGTAGACCTGTGAAATTCCCTATTCTCCATATCAGCCAGTAATACTGTAATCAATGTTTTAGAAGTGATCCAGGATAAACATGACCTAGTTTCATTCTGACAGGATTATCGGTGGTTGTTTTGTAGCTTATTTGTGTTGCGTACAACCCACCTTATTTGTGATCTTGTTTTAAAGTGGGTTACAATTATCAAAATTCCAGTTCCAAATAAAACACTCTTTCTTTACAGGCTGATATAGACGATGTAGCTCACAACACATAAAGGACACATCAAGACATCTTTGTGTGGAATTCGTTTTTGGAAGTCTATGTGTCCCAAAGGTCTTGAAGTAAAGTCGGTCTTAGGCCACAATTAACCCACAAACCAAAAGATCCTTGGACATCACAGATCATATTTTAAAGAATCTGTTACTGTTGCCAGATGTAAAAAATTACTGAGACAAAGTACATTGTCCATGAAATTCAAGTTTTGCAAATTATGATAAAAATCTCTTGTATAACCATTATATTACGTTTGTGTAGAGTCTGTGAAGACAGTTTGAAAGGTCAAACACTGACCCAGATATAGACAGGAAATGACTTTTAGCATATTGTACTCTTCTATGATGACACACGCACACATCCATAGATAAAGCTTTATCCTTTTACCTAATAAAAAGAGTATTAAGTCAGACTAAGAGCAGGTAATGTCCCCAGGCTTCAGTGCCCAGACTGTTCTTAAAACGTAATATGAATCGGCTTTGTCTATTTATGCTACATTAATGGGGTTGAATGTCTATACAGGGTCCATTCTGCTCTCTCAGACAAGCATTAGCTGTTTTTATGGGATTCTATTTATATTTTGAAGTAGTTTTTGTACCCTGAATTCATGATTTGTTGTAACTTTATTTGTACATTGTAAAGGGGAGTATGGTGTTGTCATTGTCTATTTTTGACTTTAGCACATCCAAATACTGTAATTTGAGGCATCTTAGACTCAAACGCTGCTGTTTTACCTCTGAAATCACTCCTACAGTCTTGAAGTAATGCTTCTTCTCAGAGCTGTTGTCCAACTTATCAGTAATTGTTCACTCTAACATTTCCTGGTGACATGAGTGTTAACTGGAGCGAGCGGACCGGTGTCTGCAAGGTAAACACCACTCAATCTGTTGACCATATCCACGTTTTTGAAGCTAGGTCACCCAGCCATTGGAGGGCAAATGCATTCAATTGGCTTCACACAATTAGCGCATGTCAACAATGAAATAGGGCGAGCTAGTGACTCCTTTCAGTCCTTTCCATGGTTACAGTGACTACGTGCATGTAAAGAAACTCAATACTTTAACTTTTTTTACAAAATTAAATCTATAACCGTTATCAAGTGCAAAACATAGACATTTACTCATGCTTGTGTGCATAAAGTTTGTGTTGGAGTCTGTGTTGTGTTGGGAGCTGGTCAACTTTATTAAAACTAGCTCCTATGTTTTTAGGGTAGAGAACAAGTAAACAACTTAAAGTGTTAAATCTGTACTTTAATTACAAGAATGTTTGTGCTCTTGTTACATTAAAGGTTTGGTATGATTTGTGCATTCGTGTGGACCACAGTGAAGTTTGTGCTGGTGTCTGGATTATTGACACTTCATTTCTAAGCTAAGAACCTCCAATGATGATAGCTGGTACACTTTTTTTTTTTTTTTTTTTTTTTTTTTTTTTTTATAGCAGGTTGTTTTTGTCTGTGAAAATCCTTATGTTTCAGTTTTTTTCAGTGCCTGTTGTTTACAGTGGAAACAGTGTACACTTCTTACTTTAGTTTAAAAATGGTGTTAGCTAGTGTCAACAAATGATTGACTATGATCACATGTATCAAACAGTGCAAACATAAGAACTCTTTACATTACATTTACCAAATTTTTTTATATTAAATTATTTACAGAAATCTGTTTTTATAATGGGCTTTAACAGAAAAATTAAAAACAAGCAAAAAACCAAACCAAAACATCAGAACATTCAAATATTTGACTAATTCTCTGGATAGGAGTGCTGTGTCATCACCCAGTGCTTTTCAGTGGTGGCCCTTTGGACCCACAAGTGACCATATTTGGACACAAATGGAGTCATGCTATATGTCAGCTCACAGACACTGCATTTGCAGAATAAAGTCATTTTGTTAGAGTAGTATACAGTATTAACCACAAATAAAGCTACATGACAGTAAAAAAAAAAAATTCAGTAAACAGAGGCTCAAATGCTCTGACATTAAGGTTTTCTATTTGCACAAACTTACTAACAGATCAGTACTTTAGTGATGGGCCACCACATTGATTAGATGGTCCAAATAAAGCGAATGCCACTTGGGACAAATTACCAACTTAGTATTTTTAGACATAAGTTTAATATGTGTGGCCTTTTGTAGAGCCAGCGTCTGGTGGCTGTCAGTGGTATTACACTTTAAGATACTTCCACACTGGCTTCGTTTTAACGTTGACATCTTTTCCCACAATTTACTCAAAATCTTTAATCATGAGCTAAATTTTCTGCACCGTCAAAGCAGATCCAAGAGGACGCTTTTCCTCTCAGACCACTATGTTAAAAATTATAATAGATTTTTTGGCCCAATGCCAACCCAAAAGTGCCTGCTAAGGCTAACAAGCATGCATCAGCTTCACTTACTACTGCATCTTGTTTAGTTTATTTCATCACTGTTGTCTTGTCATCCTGTTCCCTCGGTACAAATTTGTCTATATTAGTGTTGATTCTGACAGGCTTATTTACGTAGGTCCAAGTCTAGATAAACATGCACTGTTATGTAAAGACAGTCTAGCCACCATTAACACTCGTGTCTCTAGTCTGCCCATTTTTTAAGAAAAGTATTTGCTCCCCCATCAGCATGCAGGTCAGATCATCTGCCCCTGCAGCCAGGGTTTAGCGGGCGATCGGCCATGATATTTAGCTGCTTGGCTGGATGGACAAACTAAGAGAGCCCTGCCTGTTGTCAAGCCGTCAAGTCTCTGGTCTGTGGGTTGGACAGTGTTTCAGGGGCCAGCTGCCACCTTCCCACTGAGGTCTTAAGCTGGTTTGAGCTGGTCTTGGCAGAAACACACAAGCAATAATACTACTGCTAACTCTGGCTTAGCTGCTGTTAATATACAGTCCTTGAAGAAAAAAAAAAGAAAATACCCCCAAATAGCTTTAACTTTGTTTTGGAGGTGCCAGTCTCTCGGTGGTACACCACAATGCAGTGTGCTATTGATTTTGTAATGTGCACCATGGGTCCAATAGCTCAGGGAACATTGAGCAATACCTGTCTTCCATTAGGAGGACTTAACCCCCCAGTACTGTAGTCCACCCTTCACTGACCAATCAGCATCCATGCTTTTAGCAGCACTCCTGTAGACTGCACTGGGCAAACAGAAGTGTCTGCTTCAATGTTTGTCAATGCCAGTTGCCTAACCATTTATCAGCAGCCAGTAAGCATCTGGGCAGCTGGGATCTATTTGACCTAAGTGTGCATCAGGAATCATAATTTCTGCTGTAAAGATCCTCTTTGTTCTGCTCTGTGATACCAGGAGGGGAGCTTAGGGTGTGCAATGTTGCCTCTACATAGTAATACTCCCCCAAACCACAAGCATGGACATGAAACGCCCCCCACCCTCATTCCCCGGGGTCCCCTCCTCCCCTCTCACCTCCCTGCTGTTGGGGACGTCATTCCCCTGGCTGCTACAGGACTGGAGGCTGGGTCTAGGGGCAAGGCGAGGGCAGATCCTATGAAGAAATACTCGAGACAGAGGGGAGGAGTAAAAATACGGCTCTGCACAGTTAACATGCCTGCATGGTGAATGAGCACAGTGGAAAGGCATAGTATTGAGGCTGCAGTCCATGGGATCAGTGCATGTAATTGAACTTTTTCCTTTAAGTTTTCCATGTGCAGCTGATCTGCTGAGGCTCCCCTGCAGGAAAAACATACTTTGAAGAGAGTTTGTGTAACTGAACTTGGACCATCATCTAACAGGTAGGAAATGTATGCAAAAGTTGTTGGAAAAGATTTAAGCAGTTAAATTAATCAAGCAGCCATGAAGTGTTGAAGCAGCAGCTCGTGCAGAGGTATCTAATATGTCCAGTTTTAGACACGAGTGCATGAACTGACAGATTCAGTTATTGTCATTTGCACCTTTTGACATGTTTCCAAATCTGAATTTAAATTTGTAAAAATATGATTTGGGATTTTTTTTACTGTCTTTTAAAGTATTGCATTGTTATGGAAATGAGCTGTCACATCTAAAACTAACTTTCTTTGGTCTGAGATGGACGGTCGTCAGTGTTAATTTACGATGCAGACAATCAAAGTTGGGGTTCTAAGAAGGAGCCTCCACTTCAGAAGCAAACTAAGAACTATTCATAGACAGCAGGAACATTTCAGTCCTCATTTATCATACAGTATTGTATTCATGTAAATATTTTAGGCAGCGGTTCTCCACCAGTGATATTAATGAAAAGAGGGTCTTTTAGCTACAAAACAATGAAAACAAATGTCCTTTTTGTGTCATACTGCTGCATTCATGCTCTGCTTATGAATGCAGCTCTTTGAGGGCTTAGGTCTGCACCATAACCTCAAACAATAGATTTTAATAGGATACTTACTGTATGAACTTTACCACACTATGCACTTGGCATCGTTCCTAGAATGTGAGTTTGTAGGGTTAACATCACATTATGCAATTGCAACTGGCTTTTCAGCATTTCAGAGAATTTAGGTAGTTCACATGCAAAGCAGGTGCAATCCCAACTGTACTGACCGACTTGTGGTTGCATAATTGTCACACTTTCTACTGAATGTTTAGTGTCAACTCCAGTACAAATGTTGATAGTACAGTCCAGAATAGTACTAATGATCAGGTGAGATCAACTTTAGATTTTTTGGAGCAAAGTTTATAATACTATATATATTCTTTTTAATTTATTTTCTTGCACTTCACAGTATATTGCATCCAATCAAATTAAACACCCAGAGAATAAGTACATATTTCTATGCATATTTAAGGTTATGGTTGACACTTTGCATTTGTCAAAGTGTTTTTATAGACATACTAAGCTTATGAACACAATGACTGCTCAAGGATTTTCAGACTTTGTTCTTTCTTTCAGCAGGTGTTAACATGCTGGAGCAGGTTCTTTCTTTCGGCCGCTCCCTGGTGCGAAGGAAAGTAGTCGACCTGAGCAGCCTCGAGGACTCTAAGCTATGCCGCTGCCTGGGAACCGTCGACCTCATTGCCCTGGGAGTGGGCAGCACTCTGGGTGCTGGCGTCTACGTGTTGGCTGGAGAAGTGGCTAAGGGTGATTCAGGTCCCAGCATCGTCATCTCTTTTCTTATTGCCGCCCTGGCATCTGTCATGGCCGGCCTGTGTTATGCCGAATTCGGGGCGCGTGTCCCCAAGACAGGTTCTGCTTACCTTTACAGTTATGTGACTGTAGGAGAGATCTGGGCTTTCATCACTGGCTGGAATCTCATTCTGTCCTATGTGATTGGTGCGTTGATGACAGTCTTTCATGTTTTTCACGTCATATCATGTCTTTTAAGGCAGATTCAGTTTCTCTACAGTGTCTGTTCTTTGTGTTCTCACAGGTACCTCCTCCGTTGCCAGGGCTTGGAGTGGCACGTTCGATGAAATGATAGGAGGACACATCGAGATCTTCTGTAAAACATACTTCAGCATGAACTCCCCTGGTTTGGCCCAGTACCCTGACTTCTTTGCTGTCTGCCTGATACTGCTGCTCTCTGGTAAGGCAGTACATTTTGGTTAATAGTTATGAGCTTGAAAAATAAATTGTACTGATATATTTTGTTATTTAGCAAGCCACAGCTAACGTAATTAAATAAAAGATGGCAGGATGTGGTCTGAGAAGTGGTTAATAAAGCATAACTCATTCACCCTTGAGGACAGGGTTGTGCTAACATTTCTTCCCTTTATAAAATTCCCCAATGTGAGTCCACAGCAGCACCCTGTCTCTCATTTCCACAGTGGGGAAAAGCCCAGTATTCTAAAAGAGTCATTTTGTCTGGCCTTACTCATGACAGTCCAGAAATGTACAATGTTTTTGGCCAAATCCGCCTCTGTGACCTGCACGTCATAGGAAAACAAAAAACAACTGAAAACCAGGCTGAGTAGCAGCGTTACTTCTCTCTGGGTAAATCTAATTTCAGGGGCTTTGGCGTCTACATAGAAAGGTGTACTTTGTGGTGAGCTGGTGACCTGTCTGTCTTTACCCAGTGCCAGCTGAGATAGACCACCGAGGTCCAGAAGTCACAGGAAATGGATGGATGTAATCAAAAAGAGGCTTCTGTGTTCAAAACCATATCATGCATTTTATTTCTTGGCATGCCAATGGAACAATTAGACCAGCATGACCCAGAGACAAGACTCTAGTGTTGGAGTATTTTTATAGGGACTACAGATTTGGGACCCAATGTAACAAACTAAGAAAAACACTGTTCAAGAAGACCTACTTAAGATTTTTTAAAGTTTACTGTGAAATGACACAAAACGTTTCTTGGAAAAGTGCTTACAGTTCGTCACGTAGTTGTATTTATGACCTTTTGAGCATATTAACCCGTTTAAGGGTTAAGGTTATGGTTAGATTTGAGCCATGTAGTTTAGGTTGTTCTTTTAGCCACATGTTAAACACAGAAAATAGAAGGTGATCAGATGTTCAAGTTAAGTCTCATGCATCCAGTTGGTGTTACAGTGCTTCCTTAGTCCATGATTTTAAGTTAAATTGGCTCAAACAATTGTGCAACCATATGGCAAGTTGAGTTACAGCTCTGTGTGTACAAATCATGCACCCACAGCAATTTTATCATCACCGTGTATGTACATGACCTATATGTCCTTCAGCTGGTCCAAGCACTTTATGCAATAAGTGAAGGGGCGTATAAGGACCCCAGCAGATGAAGCCTAAGGACTGTGATCTTTAAACTTTTCCTGTAATTACATCAAACCATCCCAGCACTGCGGTGAGCTGAGTTCTGTTGTGTTTGTACTCCTCTAGGACTCCTGTCATTTGGGGTGAAGGAATCAGCCTGGGTCAATAAGGTCTTCACTCTGATCAATGTCCTCGTACTCTTGTTCGTCATAATCTCTGGCTTCGTCAAAGGAGATGCACACAACTGGAGCATAACTGAAGAATCCCTGATAAACGTTACCATAGTTAGAAGGTAAATTACTCTTCGGGCTGTGTGTAAAATTAACCCAAAAAGACCCAAATATCTACAGTCAACTAAAGTCATCCTCTGATCTATACTGTTTAACACCTGTTGATCTGTTAATCCTATCAATCCATGTAAATAATTGGTGTAAAACGCAGTTTGTCGTCTTTTCATGGTCATCAGATATGACCCATTTGGATGTTCAGAGGCTCTGTAGTGAACATGGAAACACTGTCATCTTCTACAACATTGATTCACCAGTAAAACCCATGGAGTCTGATCAATGACAGTGGATGGGCACACTTGGTTTATGTTCATTTAATGATATATTTTACTGAAAAGGTTACTTTTCCTGCAGTTTTCTCTGTTTAGGATATAATAACCTTCAAGTTTAATCTGAGCTTTAATGAACATCTCCATCATCAGTAAATTAAATACAGGAAAATACCTCTTATATATTGATAAAATGCAAAATACAGAGGATAATATTATAAAAAAAAAAAGGTCATAAATCACTTAAGAAAGGTTAAATATAGAGAAAATTTCATTTGGGAACTGACATCGAAGTAGGACTGGATCTTTATGGGTTAAAACTGTCTCCTAAACACAGACTTTGGTTTGTTTGGTCTGTTACACACTTTTCAGCAAACATTTGTAAATGTCCCCTACATTTTTAGTCCACATGGCAGGAGTCACATTTGACATGTTTCAGGAACCTGTCGGTGACGGCCAATGTGACCAGTGATTATGGAGTGGGAGGATTTATGCCCTACGGTTTCAGCGGGACGTTGGCTGGAGCTGCCACCTGCTTCTATGCTTTTGTGGGATTTGACTGCATCGCAACAACAGGTGAGGGTCTTCTAGATCAGTCTCCCTTTGGGTTGAGTCTCCATCGCAGGCTGAAGGTGCAGATATTTGTGTGCAACAGGTGAGGAAGTGAAGAACCCACAGAGAGCCATTCCCATCGGCATCGTGGTGTCGCTGACCGTGTGCTTCCTGGCGTATTTCGGCGTGTCGGCTGCGCTCACACTGATGATGCCCTACTACCTGCTGGATGAGAAGAGCCCACTGCCAATGGCCTTTGAATATGTGGGCTGGGGTCCTGCCAAATATGTAGTCGCTGTGGGTTCACTGTGTGCCTTGTCAACCAGGTAACCAACCATTTTGTTCAAGTTGTGCTTTTGTGAAGTTATTTGAGGACATGACCCGTTTAGACTCAATACATCTGACTTGAGTTTGTGATTCATGTGCATGCTGTTAATGGGCGATAATGGTGATTTAGTTTTGGTCAGAAGGTTTCACCAGATATTTCTGTCTGTGTATTGGATTGATTCCTGTTGCTTAGTGGGACATACTGGGTGCAGAGCCTAATTTTCTCTGTTTTGAGATACATGCATGTCTCAAATATCCTGAAAACTTAGAGGCTTTGAATTTCTAGCATTGAATATTTGTGCATTGAAATGATGTATCTGATTTTTTTTTGCTCTGCAACTCTTTCAACAATTCATTTTGTTTTTATATTTAGCAGGTTACAAATTCAGTCCATCTTTTAAAAAATCTCAGTGATATTATTTAAGTTGCTCATTTTTTAATTAAATTCAGAGTAAACATTAGGACACAAAGAATTAGAAATCTATTGTCTTTAAATGAACCGGTGAATCGAGTTATGGTTCATCTGGAGTTTTATTGTCTGAATTATGGAACCTGAATGTTACGTGTTGAATTTGAGCATCTTAAATCTATATTGTCTGACTTTTTGAAACATTTGTGTCTGAATTTGTGAACATGAAACATAACAATAAGAAGAAAGCTTGAATACAAAGGCAAAAGGTCAGATCCTTATATTTCAATTGCTAGAAAATCAAATGTTTCTAAATTTCAGAATCTTTTGAGATTGGTTTTCTTCCATATACTTATAATAAATATATTGTCCACCTGATATGAAAGGTTTTGCAGTGTCTCAAAACAACAAATGTTTTATCAATTCTGTCTTTCTTCCTTTTATATCACTGTCCCATCCTCATATCCTATAAGTTGTCAGGCACACGCATATATAATGAGTTACATTCTTATGCTTATTATGTAATTTTTCTTGAACTGATTACATTTTGGATAAGTAAATGCTTGCTATTGCTATTTACTGAGTGCTGTTACTTTGGGTTCCACCCTTTGGCAGTACTAAAGGCTGTTATGCAATGCAGCCAGTTGTTTTTGCAAGTTTTCACAGTTGTGAAAACCCTGTAACACACATTTTGTTTTTTTTGTATGTTTGAACGGAATGTTTGTGCCCCGGGGAAAGTCATGACTTAAGGAAACCCCTGCAGACCCATCCAACTTCCAGTCTGTGAAAAAAAAATACTCTAAAACATGAAAACTGTCTAATTGAAGGTATAAACACTATCTGACATATAGTAGTGATATATGATGCACCTTCGATAACTCCAGTTTGCAGTGCTTCATGCGTCTAAAGTTGATAGAAATGAATGGAACAAATAATGCTACTATGGGACTAGTGGCTAAAAAAAAGAAAGACATGTATTGACTGTAATCACACTCTAAAGCTTTGATGATGTGACTGTCGGTGGGTGTTTGTTTGTTTGTTTGTTTGTTTGTTTGTGTGTCTCTCGACTAACGTGTTGGCCTTGCATGTCTCTGCTGTCTCATGCAGTCTGCTGGGCTCCATTTTCCCTATGCCTCGTGTAATCTATGCTATGGCAGAGGATGGGGTGCTTTTCAAAGCCTTAGCCCGAATCAATCCTAAGACGAAGACCCCACTTATTGCCACTATGACCTCCGGTATAGTAGCAGGTGAGAGCCAAGAGGGAGCGTCCTCTGAGATCACTCCTGCTAACCTTTCTCCACCCATCAACTGTGAAAAAAACACCCAAGATGCAGATGATTAACATTAACACACTCTTTTGGCTCCAAAATGTCAATGAAATGCAGCCGCTCATACACTCTCTCCTCCGTACGCACTTGTTGTTTTTTCACAGTTGTACAGGTGTCATGTTTTCTTTCCCAGAATGCCCTCAACTTAACCATGAACCTTCTTCTCCCTAGCCTGTTGGGCTCCATGTTCCCTCTGCCACGCATTCTCTTTGCCATGGCGCGGGATGGTATTCTGTTCAAATTTATGTCCAAAGTGAGTAAGCGCCAGTCCCCTGTGGCTGCCACCATGGCAGCAGGTACCACCGCGGGTAAGCTCCACAGACACCTGAACGTGGGGTTGTATCGTGGACTTGTTTGGGAATTACTTTTTGTTCAGGTGGTGGGGAATGACTGCATGTAAAATATCGTGGTGGTGTTTCCCAAAGCATGTGAAAAAAACATAATTGAGGTTATTCTTGGACCCTTTTCTTCTAATTTTTGCTGTGTTCACCATAGCAGTCCACAAGTCCAAGTAGCTTCAAATATCTAACATATTAAAAAAACAAGAAGAAAAGAGATGCTAAAAGTAGCTCAATACTTCATGAGTTTCTGACCCTGATATCGGATATTGTCCTTCATCAATAAAATAGTGGGGTGTTTAAGTATATAGTAGGCGTGTTATATTGGAATTTAGAGTGTGTGATATGACCAAAATCTTATATCACAATATATGCCATGTTACATCATTTTTAATGCAAATACCCAAACTGAGTGGTTCTCAGGTTGCCAAAATGATAAAATAATAATAATAATAATAATA
>JAPTMW010000002.1:31074851-31088398 GCA_029822955.1 Ostorhinchus angustatus
TTAAAGGGGAGATAAAGTGGTACAAAAACAAGAGGGCTTTTCTCCATTTAGTAACAAATCATTTTATTTAGGAGGGGCATGATGCTATAAATAAACACCAAACCAACTGAAGCTATTCCCACTGTGCTGTTCAACAATCACAACAAGGTTTCCCTGGTGTAACCCAGAGACCAAGAACCAAAATAACCCAGGTACATCTTAGGCTGAAACAGGAGCACCAGGTCTCTTGCTGGCCAGGATGAGATGCATTTTGGAGCTCATTCATATTTGCTTCCCTCCTAACTAATGGAAGATATTTGGAAATGCAAATATTTTCAAGAATTCTGCTTTTTTTTGTTAAATTAAATATTTCTGAAATTCAGATTCATAACCTATTATATTTCTATCCAGCGTTACAGGTTGTGGTGACCAAGGTAGGTAAAATGAAAGATGAACCTCCAGCCCTGCGGACTAGTAAATAGCCACACTAAAAATAGATTTGGCAAACAGCTAAGAGCACAGGTCAACGCAAGAAGCATGCACTGATACGCTGTGTATAAATATTTTAAAAGCAAAGACCCAAAAACGATAGCAATGTCAGCAAATTTTTCAACACAGAGAAATGACAGACCTGTTTGGAAAACCACTGTGTTCTTCCTGCATCCTGACAGCACCTGGATATTTCGGAGTAACCCCTTGGCTGTCAGACGCACGTGGATGATTGAGAGAGAGACCTTCGGAGACCATAACATCTCTCAAAAAAGACAATCAAAACAGCCTCTGTTTTGGGCAAAAAACAAAAAGGTCCTAATGTAGAAGCGTAATGCTAGCTATGACCCACATGCCATGCTGTGCTTTACTGTGGTATGCCTTAGGTGAAAGCAGCACTGACCAGCACTAGCAGAAGATGAATAAATCAGTAAAAACAAATGGAAACGATCCGACTGCTGAGATGATCTAGAAAAAAGTGAAGGCACCCAGTTCAGCATGGCAGGACTCCCAACTCCAAAATTTAATCTCCAGCTGTGAATGCTGGAATATCCAAAGGCGATTTAAGGCTGCCCAGCAGTTTGTGGCACAGTCCAATAGATAAAATAGGACAGAGGAAAAAAAAATCCTTTAATCCTCCTGGCAAAACAAGCTTCACTCACACACCAAACACATGAATCACACAGTAGAGCTAAGCAGCATCTCCAGGCTTGATGATGGCGGTGCTGTAGCAAAGCAAGGATGCAAGGACGAGAGTAGGGGGTAGGGAGGAGGGAAAAGGAGTGGGAGGGGCAAAGAGCATCAACTGCAGCCAATGGGAGACAAATCCAGGTCTGGCTCTACCCTTTATTTACACTCTTCCCTCTTCATCAGTGATAGGACGACAAAAGATGATGGACAAGGACCCGATCCCTCCACCCCCCCGTTCTGGAAGCTTGTCTGCAGCGGTTAATCTTATGCTTCAAATTCATTGCGCACATAAGTAGACTGAGGTAGGCTGTTATATTATAGCATTTATTTATCATTATTATTTACTACATACTTTGTAAAATAATATAGTACATTTTTAGCTGAAATCAAGTCTTTTGATAAAATTTAATGATGAATGCAATACATTTTCAATTAAAAAAAAGACAGCTTTAGGGAGAGTGCATCTTGTGTTGATAAAAAAAAAATCTGACTCTTACCATTTCCACTTTGTGTTAGATGAGGAGGCCTTGCTGAAGCGGTCCTTTTCAGGGGGGTGGCGGTAGAATTTGGTAGGCCTTTGTTTATCGGCGTTGCAGACTTGCATGTTGTGGCTAAAATGGGAACAAGCAAAATATCCAGATGAAACAAGAGGCTGGAGTTAAACTGACCCATAATGGCAAATGACCACAACCGCTGAACTGCACACTGTTTCAAAGTCAGCTTTAGAGATGTAATCAAAGAAACTGTTTCACTGGCCAACAAAGACTGTTTTAAAATCAATCAACATCAATCAGACCATATCCAATCAGCCTTTCACACAATACAAACAGTAGTACCGGCTAACAATAGTACTTTCTTATGTTTTGCTCACTTTCATCACAAATCAGATAAACAGGGCCATTTCTTAATCATTATGAATGATTGAATGAAAGCCATAAATGGGCGTAATCTCATTAAGTCGTCTACATACAAGATTACAAATAGGATCATGGTATGTGTGGTCGGGAGGGGTCTTACTTGGTCCAGTGTTTTTCCCAGGGGTTGTGGTGAGTCTTGCTGTCAGTACCACCGCTTTGAATGGAGTTGCACGACGTGAAGTTACTCCAGCATCTTGGAACAGATAAAAACAGTTTGCTTAAATACAGTACATTACAGCATGGTGTAATTCAACCACATCTGTTTTTACAGCAATCATTACAGCTAATCAATATTTATCCAGTAACTACCATTAAGTGAGCAACAAAGGCCATTTCAAACTGCTGAGCACTGACAAACCACTTGTCTGTAACAAAAGGTAACAATGCTATATGGTTTAATCTACGTTAAAGTAACGATTTCTATACTACTGAAGCTTACATTCAAGTAGACGGGAAATGCATAGATCACAACTACTACAACACCTTATCTTTATATTCTAACACAAAGTCTTGTGAGCTATAGCAAAGTATTTATAACATATCTATATTAAAACACTTCACCAAGGGAAAAAAAGAAATTCTACCTAATTTGACACTTACTTCTCCAAAGCTTTCTATAATTTCCATTCAAGGCTGCTAACAGAGGAATGATACAAAACCGATAAGATCCAATAAGCAGACATGTCAACAGGGTGAGATCACAGCTGGATCCTGCACTGCTTTGTGCCATTAAAGAAGAGTTAGTGAAAACATGAGCTGGAGATTCAATCATAGTGCAGCTGCGGAGTCCTACGAAACCAGCCATGTGGTTTTCAGGTCTGACAAAAATGAAAAAACACTCCTGTTCTCAGCCTTAGACGACATCAGTTATTGTATGTCTGTTCGCTTACAGCTCTAGGCAATACAGTGTGTGAACTAGAGTGGAACAGAGCAGGTTGCCATGACAACACACATGAGGGGGGGTCCCCACTTAGGAAAACCGATCCTCTTAGCCAATCACAGGCCTCAGTGCTGTTAAGGATAAGAGAGCTCTGTGTAACCCCTTATTCAATACACCAGTCAGAAAACAAATTCCACCACAAAGTTCTCCTTATAAACATGCCCAGCTCAACTGCAACACTGCTTAGTTTAGTTCATTCATTTTAATAACATAACATTTTATTGATTTTAAGACGACTTAATGCATACAAAATTTCACTCTTATCTTAATATGTCATTCACCTTGGCAAATGTAACCCTAACATAATAAAATCAGGGAATGATTTGCCCCAAGGTGATGTAGTCTGAACTGGGTCACCATTCAGAACAGAAGCTCCTCCCCTCCATGTCTGGACTTTTACTTCACTGACAGCTACCACTTTACACGGGACAACAACCTGTTTAGTTCTGA
The DNA here is from genome assembly GCA_029822955.1 of Ostorhinchus angustatus. Lineage (NCBI taxonomy): Eukaryota > Metazoa > Chordata > Actinopteri > Kurtiformes > Apogonidae > Ostorhinchus > Ostorhinchus angustatus. The sequence continues at coordinate 31,078,317 of JAPTMW010000002.1, forward strand.
CACCTTTTCATATTATGGTAAGGTATGGAAAAACCTATATTCATATATTTTAAAAGGGAAGTGGGCTCTGTGTGTGTGTGTCTTGGGCATCACACAGAATCCGGAAAGAGCTGACTCCTGCAGTTTGGCATACTTATGTACTTCAGGTCAAGGAAGAGACTAGCAAAAATACCAAGTTGACCAATATTTTGAGAGATATTAGTAATTTTAGAATTCAATAGCCTTACAATCACACTGCTATGTCCAGAATCATGTTGCCTACACTTACCTACACACCTACAGAACAATGGGGTAACACTACTAAGGTGTCACATGAACTTCTTAAGAGTGACCAATGGGTGGAGTGACGTTTTCAGACCTCTTTGAAGTGAACAATAACCACCTAACAACATCATGACAACAGACAAACAATAGGGCCACATTGCCATGGTGTCATGTGACAAACAAATCAAATTTCATGTGCAAAAACAGTCATGCCAGCTGAGAGGTCATTCAACTGAAAATGCCTGTGGAATTTAGCAAGAAAGTAAAGGATTGAACTGCATCAGAGGTAAGTTTATTACGCCAATATTTACACTCATTCATTTCTGTAATGAATTGAAAATTCATATGGGAATTTGTCACCAGCAGTGTTTGAAATGTTACACTTAAACCTGTATGATCCTACCTTTAGCTTTATATCTGGGAGGTATTAACATAATAACTATTACAATTCAAACAGTTGTCATCAAAATACATCAGGCCTCATATGTAAAGTAATAAATATCATGATGTACCAAATGATTTTTATGTCACTACATAGTCTATAATTTATAACATCATTTCCCAAAAGTCAGTTCTCCCCAGCATAAAAACTAACACATCTAGAACCTATTGTCAACGTGCTAGTCTTAACATCTATATAAATTTAGGGGTAGGTCATATGCTCTCAGGAATTTTCATACCAGCTGATGTTGCTAATTATTACAATAAATGTGAAATCATTATTTCTGTCAGGTTTAATAGCTGAATTTAGGTCCTGAGTGACATTTCATAAATATAAATGAAGAACATTCAAAACTATTATAATGAAAAAAATATCAACATTTAATGAAAAAAAAGGAAATTTAAATGAAGTAAAACAACAAAACAATGTTGTATTTTCAAGCAGCATCCTTGTTCAGTTCACCTTGTGCACTCCCAGCACCTTCACTCAGCCCACTGTGAACTCCGACCTCCGTAAGGTTCCTAGATGGGCCCTGGGTCTTGCGTGGTACTCTAGAAGAGGCAGGAGTAAGTGGAGGTCCCATAAGAGAGGGGCGAGATGGAGTCTGGGATACATTCAGCTGGCGCTTAGTACTAGCTGTTGAGGATGTTCCAAAGGGTAATTCTCCAGTTGTCTGCCCTTTTCGACCTCCTGCGATGGAACACAAAAAAAACAACACTGGAATAATAGTGGAAATGCACAAAATATAAAATAGAGAGTTTTAACAGGTTCTTTTAGGTCTGACATATCAGCCATTTTTCCCTCATTAAAATAATTGTCCCTGTTACAAAGCTAAATTGGTATAAAGGAAGAATAATTCACAACACAAAACAGTGTAGATATGTTTAACTGTCTGGACAAAAGACGACCAAATAAAAATGGACAACACTTACCTATCATACTCACAACAGCAAACATTTCAACAAAAGAAACTCATGCAGTGGGAGTTAAGTAATGTGGAGCCTCTGTGTTACAGGATCATTAAGTTAAAGCTTTGAACAACTGTTCTTTGAGCGCTTGTTTTAAACATTGTTTTCTCACTCATACTGCACTGGTGAGCTCAAAACCTCCCTTTCCTTCCCCTTCTCTTTCCACTTTCCAGATGGTTTCCTATCAGAGGAAGACCGGCCCTCCTTCCCCCAGACCTCTCTCTCACTTGTGCAATTGCAGCAGCCTGTTGATCCCTAAGGTCTGAACAAGAAACCGGAGGTGACATCTGTAACCACCACTATTCCTGTGGGTCCTGACTGAGCTCATCAGGAGGAAGACAGGAGGTCTGGCAGAAAAACTGCTCAATGTCACCCTCTGGTGGGGGGGATCTAGTACAACCTGAACAGTATCAGCATGTTTAAGCTAAAATGAAAAAAACAAACAAACCCTGAAACTTATTTGTTCCTGTTGACTATCTCTATTGGCCTATGCAAAGATAGCTGGATGAAGCACTGGCACTGTTTAAATGACACACTCTTCTTGTGTCAAAAATAATAATAATGTTGCTTGTTATCAGTAATTTACAGACCTCTTGTGAATTTTTCAGGTTCAAAAGAAATTTTAGTTTAAGACTAAAACGCAAACAGAAATGAGCTTTCTATTTGTGTATTACTGTGTTAAATGTACTCTAATGGTATAACTCAACTATTTTTAAGCTTATAATTTTGGTATAAAATAAACAGAAATAGTTATACTTTTATTATTGTGACGTGTATTTACTGTCTCTTTCACTTGGTTCTAAGACCAATAGTTCACACCACAGTGTTGCCCTCAGGGTTATCTATGGTTCATTTGAGGTGGATATTAAGGAAAACAGAGCTTCTTAAAGACTACTGGAGATGAGTTGTACCTGCAGTGTTTCTCAACTTGGACTGTGGTGTGCCTGCAGGTGTGGAGGTCCTCAAGTCATCTCTACTCAAGATTCCCTGCCTCTGCTTGGTTATCAGAGAGGCTGCTCTGGGACTGGCAGCAGGAGGTTTAGAACACAGCACGCCACCTGTTCCAATGGAGGGCGTTCGTCCCCGAAACCTGCCCTTGCTCTCATCCCATGAGGATGCTGCAGTTGCCAATTTGCTTGTCTCTGTCTGTGAAGAAAGCAATTTATTAGTTTACTCAAATCTCCATGAGTAGCCCTGATTTCTGACATCCTATTAAATCTTTTAACCAATACATAATCATTATCATTTCAGCATTAACTTACCAAGACGATCTTCTTAACCCTTCTATTGGAGTTTTCACTAATCCCATTTGTATTCTGTGCTTGAAATGCACGTTTAGAAGAGCTGTTCTGATCCCCTGGTTTGGTCTGACCTGGGTGCTTGTCAGCTTTGGAAATAATAAAGCTAGTTGAGGACTTCAGAGTTGCTCTCTTCTCCTTGGGAGGCCTAGACAAAGACGATGAGCTTTCTGACAAGCAGCGAGGTCGGATCTCGAGGACGGGAGGCTTGTCCTGACCTAAAGCTGAGCCAGATTTGACCTCAATTTTGTTGGATATATCCTTCTTTGGAGTTGGTTTAGGATCCATTTGGCCACTTCTATCAGGGGATTTGTCCGAGAAACTGAAGGTGTGGTTGCCAGCATGCTGCATAGAGACATGTACTTGGCTTGAGGCTGCCTGCTCTGTGTCAGAGCTGCCACCGCTGCCCTGGACTGCTGAAATATGCTTACTTGAATCAGTGTGTTGCTCAGTCACTGATGCTCTGCTCTTGCCCTGTTCTTCTGCAGTAACTGCAGAACAAGTCAGGCGCTGTTCAGCACCAGTATGTCCAGATGACTTTATCAAGGAAGCAGCTCCTGTTTGTAGTCTTCTTGGAGTAATATTGGCAATCTTACTGCTGACAGAGGCAGGATTATTTTTTACCTTGGGAGGACTCATTCTAATAGGTCCACTTTTATGTGCATTAGCCGGTTTAATGTGCACATCAACTTGTGATGGCTTGTGTTGTAAAGCAGTGCCTAGCGGTGCAGCTCTTGATATGATTTTGGATTTTATGGTGTTGTCTGGCTTTGGAAACTTATTCATTTCCTTTTTACTGACTTTCCTGCCTGACATTGGTAGTCCTGTAGAGACTTGTTTGGGGGTGACAGAGCCTTGTTGCTTTTTAACTAGGCGGGGTTGAGGACTGCCAGCACTTTCAGCAAAGGGTGAGACTGACAATGAGAGAGGAATGGAAGTTTTGTTCCCAGTATTCTGTACTGGAGTGGAAGTATGTACGCCTCTATCAGTATCTTGCACAGCAGGCTGTGTGGACACTACAGTGGTGCCCTGTTTTGGTGTAACAGCTTCAGACACATAAGAAAAGTGTGCTTCCTCAGGACAAGCATTTTGAGCCTCATTTCCACCGCGTGAAGGAGAGTTTTCATAGACAAACGTCATCAAAAGACCTTTCTCACTTGGCAAAGCTACTGAAGAATTGGATGTTGCTAAATCATCTTCAGTGGGAAGCTCCCATTTGTCTGCTTGAGTAAAAGTCATGCCAAGGCAGGGATGGCCTGTATTTTCATCCACGCTATGTGTGATTTTTTCACAGATGTCTGGTAGAGTTAATGGTATGTGAGAGTCAGCAGGTGAAGATGGATTTCCTGCTGGTGGGGAGAAAGATGACTCCTCAAGGGAAGAAATTACCAAGAGTGATTGATCTTCCAGGCAAAAACTGCTGCTTCTTAGCACCATTTCTCCAGAGCTGAGGGAGCAGCAGTCATTCTCAGTGGATCCTCTGCGAGACGTCACACATGAGCTCAGCTGGCTATCCCTCCCAGTCGAATCTGGAGACATTAGTCCATGGTTTCTTTCACCCACAATGTTCTTATCAATGTTCTTATTAAAAGTGTGATACTTCTTTGTTCCTGACTCTTGGTTGCCCAGCAGACTCAAGTTTTCATTCCAGAAATTCATGCTGCCATTTACAGGTGTGGCAATAAAAGTTTCATTCAGATTTCTGCTTGTACAACGGAGCATGTTTCCTTGTGATAAGGTGCCATTGTCTGGGTTGATCACAGGCACACCTTCACTGAGGCAACACTCAAGCATGCTGATGTCAGGGGAAGTATTGGCTTCCCTGTCATTCAGGTTGCAACTACTACTGAGAGAGTCCGGTGACAGGGGGAGCGTTGAATTGCTGTAGTGACTCTCAGTAGAGAGGCCCTGCGGCCGACCTCTATGGGGCATTGCGGTGTCAATTTGGTCCTTGGTGGACATATTAAATTACTTTTGTGAGGTTTTCGACAGGATTTTACAGCCGTTACCTTGTGTGTATCCAGTTTTTTTTTTCAGTTGATCAGGCCACTGATCTGTAAAGAAGAGGAAAATGACAATATGAAATAAAATAATACAGTAATAAGCAATGCACACATTCTGTGCTGCACTCTAATAATTCTAAAATTTTGAAACTACACCCAACCTGTCACACTGGCTTATGTGTGAACAGTATGCTCCCAACTTGTAATGTTACAAAAACAGCAGTCCACTCCTCTCATTGCTTGGGAAAATTGTGTAAAGGTTTATTTTGTGAGGATAATCATAACAGGGAAATAGGCTACAACATGACAGACTAGTTTTGACAACCACAAGTTGTTTTGTGTTTTCCCAATAATTCCATGTCACTGTAAAAACAAAAAGCCTACATTTGGCCTTGCACTGTTAAGTCACTGAAGCCACTAACCACTGTAACAGTAGCCGACAACCCAAATTATTTATAACCTAGTTCTATGAAAAATTCATTCACTCATTAAGATGATGACTAAGGGATACTGGTGCAATTGCCTACCTAAGTTATCTTCAACCGTATGAGGTGCAACAAGTAACAACTGTTAAATCTCAGGCTTCTGAAGTCACAAAACCATATTTTATAAGCATCATCCACCACAGTACCTATGAAAACACACTCCAGCAAGGTGTACAGTTATGTCATTAGAGCACAGTCAGGCCACTTCTGCCCCCCTGCTCAAAGACTGCATTAAAATGCTAAATGTGATATATCAATTACATATATATTTCAAATCTCAAATAGGCAAACAGATGTTTTGTATTATATGTAAACAACTGTTACTTCTATAAGCAGTTAGGTCCCAGCAGCAATCACCCCAAGATTGTAAGAAACATACCAACATACATACATTATGATTGTTGGGAGTAAAAATGTGCATGGTCTGCTGAACTTCTGTCAGATTCAGTCACAGGGAGAACACTCAAAGGATCAGTGGTACCATGTGCCCATCCCAAAATACACAAACAAAATGTCCTGCAAAAACTACTTACATGCACAAGATTAAAGATTTTCAGATTATTATACTAACTTAAAATATCCCATGTTTGAAGACATATATTTAAGGCTGAGCGTTAAATTTTAACATGTAATGTGAAACCCTAAACCATAACCTAACACAATTTACAAACATGACTGTGAAAGTCAGATGAAAATACAACCTAAGAGGAAAGTCTGAATCAAAGCACAATAAATATCCAATTTTTTAAATACAGAACGTGCCATTACGCAAAAGTAATCTGCATCAGTTAATTTTTAAAGAACAAGACCAGATAAGAGTCAAATCCAGAGCCACATATGCTGACGTAACCTCAGCTCTGACTAAAACATACAGTGTAACGACATTTTAATGATAAAATATATTCTATCAAAGCAGATTTACTTTTCAACAGTGCCAGCGGTCCCAATTTGAATGAATTTATGTTGTTGTGTTATGTTCAAGCTTGGCAGAGGAACAACACAACCCAATGTCCATTTAAATCTGTGCAGGCACATAAAATATTGCCATGTCAAACTACAGTGCAAACTGAACCTTGGCAAGAACTGACACTCCAAGGCCACTGCAGTAAAGTAATAAGATAAAGCAATGACACTGTTGGAAAAGTCACTGGGTATGTTATGTAAAGTTCAACTACACCTGACGCAATGACCTTACAGTGTTTATAGAAAAATAGAGCTATAAGATTAGGCAACAAACACTGGACCATCTATCAGAACAGTGCACTGAGGAAAAAAGAAAACTCTGTTAAAATTTACAACACTTACCTTTCACTAAAGTGCTGTCATCTGAACATGAAGTAATTTTAAATATGAAGAAAATGTCTCTTCAGTGTGTGGTGTTGTCTGCAATGAAGTCAGAGATCACTCACTTTTTGCAGGTTCTCCCAGCTAATTTTACCCTGTCAGAGACAATCCCATTACTGGTTTTCTTTTTACGTACTAAATCCAGCCAACCAGACAGGCAATGGTTTGGAGTTGGTTTCAGCCAGACACACCAGCAGCCTTGGTCCCACTACTCCTCCCTCCCTGTGTTCATAGTCAACGGCGCATCAGTAACATCATAGGCCGAATGAGGGTGGCCCCCGTGCAAGCATTAACTTGTTTTTTTTCCCATCTCTCCATAGTAACGTGATTAATTCTAGTGGTTCTGCTGCACCAGTGGATCAGCAGTCCCTCTCGTCAGTTATATCATTGACTTGCTTCACGCTGCTTGTCAGTACAGGCATGTGTAGGTCCAGTATAGGACTGTATAACGCTCCACTCCCAAGTTTACAGTGGAAGCCAGACTAAAAGAAAGCAACATGTTACCTTATCCACGCCGAGCCCAGCGTAGGGGGAGTGGCCATGGCCTGCCAGGCTGATTTGCCATTCACTGTTGCTAAGCAGCCAAAGTCCCTCTTTTATGAGCGAACGGGTAGTAAGGGATAAGTAGAAAGGCAACCAAACAGACTAGAGGCCGGGGTGCTGGAGAATATTGCAGAATGTTGTTGTGACAGTTTCTCAACCAGAATTTGCACTAAAGTTTTATTTAAGGCATGTTCCACAGCTGGTCAGCTTATAAAGGTTTCCAGAGTCCTCTTGTGACAATGTAACTGTCTGATAACACAGCCCCATAATGAAAACAAACAGCCCAACACTTGATCTGACCACTAGGGCAAAAGTGTGACACCTGATTCTAAGACCTCTAAGACCCACGCTATTTCTGCATAATCTATACAAGGCGCCTGACCCTGGGAACTAGAGTCTAATCTTGACTCAGGACAACATGTTAAAAACATGTTACACATGAGTTAACTAGCTCCAGCACCAATATGACAAAACTGTTGTTAGATGCTTAAAATTTTGAGATTTAGACCAAACAACACCTCAGCAAAAAGATCTATGGATTTGATAAAGCATTACACATTGTGTTAGAAAAATCCAATGCCTTCACTTTGCACAAAATGCTGAAAAATTCTAAGACAGAGGAATAAAACAATGCGACTCTGTTGCTGAAGCCCCTAAGGCACCATGCAAAAATTCTCAAATGGCCTTTGAGAGCCTATGCATGTGTGGCTGGACATATCCATAACTCAGTGAGTGTGAGCAGGGACAGCCACCAAAAGTCCAGGCACAAAGCAGCCCCACACTATATCAGAGCAGCAGGTCAAGCTGGGGGTTCCAGCAGGCATACCACAGGGACAAGGCAGTCCTCTGTAAAGCACAGACGAACAACACACCAATGAGCAGGGTTAGAAGAATAGCAGTGCACTGTCCCTTAAAACAGAATATCATTCAGTCTGGTGAGAAGATGATCAAGGCAATTAGGCTGTGAGAACCTGCCATCTAGTGAAAACCTGAGAAACTGCATGTTATGAGGCAACAGCTGTGCAAACGTATGCCAATAGTGTATTATCACACATCACCTTGTAGGAAATGATAGAAATAGAAAGTAAATAACACCTGTGCACACTCTGTATAAACATCAGTGAAGCCTCTTGAATGGAATGACAGCAGAATAAAATAAAACTACTGTGTACAGTAGCCACACATCTGCTTAGGCTGTGATTTGTACTGTGTAATTAGTTGAACAAAATACATTTACCTTAATGATAAAATGCAGTTAGGTTAAGTATAGGAAGCACATCCTTCGCAGACTCCTGTAAATATGAGAGCATATGTACATGTCTGATCAACACAACTGGACTCTTGCACCTGATTGAGGGCTTATCTCCGTGTGAGGCCCTTTAACCTATACTTAGCCCTGAAGTAAACACGGGGGCGGCCACAAATAGCGAAGAAAATACTGTCCATAAATGGTTTAAAATACACTTAAAGACTGAGGACGGGGGTATAAGCTAGTTAGTGCTGTGTTAAAAAGCCTGGTTCGTAGTTGTACTGAGCATATATTTCAAGGTGACAGAACTATAAACTGACGGTAGGGCCTTAAACACAGCAGGTGACTGTTAGTTTGTAGCTTCTTGCTAACGTTAGCTACTCAACTACAACAAACAGGAGTTGACGTTAGAGTTAACATATGAAGTTAGAAACTAAAAGGGGAAAATCAATTTACCTAACACTTAAAATGGTAGGTGAAGGCAGTTAATAAGAGTACATACGTGTTAGACTAAAGTCCGACATTGACCTGTTGAACTTGTCAACCGTTGAGCAGCTCCGTTCATTAGGCCTGATGATGGTCCATTAGTTTCACCTGCTGTAGTTTTATTTTCTTGTTTGTTTGTTTTTTTTATCCCTGATCATAACCACTGGCCAGACACACTAAACTCTGCCTCACAAACATGAACAAGTGTTGCTTAGTTGAACTTTGACACTGCAGACGCAAAGTAATGAGTTGTCACATATTAACAGCTAAAAGTGACTGTTTACTGGACAACTACTGATGAACTAATCCTCAGGGACTGCTGGGCACCTTTTATGCATTTACTGTGTATTTTTCACGTTTGTGATGATTGCAACCTATAATTACACGAATTTTGAAGACTATGTATTTTAATGTTATTGTTATGTTATTTATTAGAATGCTTCTGTAAAAATCCCATGTGGTGTTATGGTTATGTTGATTTTAGGCCTAAAAACACCAAAAATGTCAACTATGTTACCCTGTAAAGGTAAGTCGGTCCCTCAATTATATATTGACCCTGCTGCTAATAATTTACTTTGCATGTAGTATATTCAAATCTATTCATTGTTTTTTATCCAAAAACATGGTGGTGTCATAACAAAAACATATTTAAAGGATTAAAATCTTCGAAAATTCGCGCGCTGCACAGCAATACTCTGCCCGGCTCCGGTCCATGCAGACCTCCTTCAGTCCCCCTGCTGTTATATAAAACAGCCCCAGTTCATACTAACGTTACATTTCCTTGTGATTACCTCCGCCAAGGAGGTTATGTTTTTGTCGGCGTTTATCTGTTTGTCAGCAACATTACGTAAAAAGTTATGGACGGATTTCGATGACATTTTCACAGCATGTTGGAAATGTCACACGGAACAATCATTAGATTTTGGAAATGATCCGGAAGAAATCCTGGATCACTTTAAAATTTTCGTTTACATTGCGGTAAATGGAGCAAGGGGGACCG
>JAPTMW010000002.1:31530431-31540702 GCA_029822955.1 Ostorhinchus angustatus
TAGAATAGAATAGAATAGAATAGAATAGAATAGAATAGAATAGAATAGAATAGAATAGAATAGAATAGAATCATTGTAACAAGTACAACAGGTGGTGCCTGGCACAACAAACCCCGCCCCTTGCAAACATTTTACATGCTTTGCCTTATCTCTTATCATTGCAAAAACACATTTTTTGTGACCTTGACCATGACCTTTGACCTACTTTCACCAAAATTTAATGGGATCTATTCTGGACTACCTTGCACCTTTCCTGAAAATTTCATGGAAATGGGTCCAGCAGTTTTTGTGTAAAGTTGCTGACAAACAAACACAGAGACAAACAAAAAAAAAAACGAACCAAAAACAATACCCTCACCTCCCCTTTGGGGGGCGGGGTAACAAAATTTGCAAAGTAAAATCAATCAATAATTCCACTTTAATACCTTCACACTAAAATAAGGAGTCTATTTTTGAGTAGAAAGCTTGGATGGTTTTGTTAAAAAATATAGACTGTTAAAGTAAAACGCTGTGAAGGTCTCAGTTCAAAAGGCATGTACAAATACCTGAACAGGGCTAAGCGTTAGCATGTGGCTAAAGCTGCCTCCCTTCATCAGAGGTGCATATTAACAGGTTAAAGGAAGGCCTTGCTCATTTTAGAGGTCTCTAGAGTCACTTTAAGATATTATATTTCCAACATTTACAGCCAGTGTGTCACTCTGCCACAAATCTGTCAAAAATCACACATGATCTGATTTTCTTGAACGAACGCTGCATCAAACGCGGCTCCCTGCATGCTAATGTACTAACCGTGAGCAAAAGAAACACAATAGGAAACTGAAACTGTAGCAGTGTTTCTTCTTATCGTGTTTATTTTTGTAAACTGCGCAGCCAACTTTTTGCGCAGTGGTGGGACGTGTGTTGTGGACAGGGTGTTCTCGCTGCAGTGTGTTTGATGTCTCTCTCTTTCTCTGGACCCTGGAGACATTTCCACATGCATAATCACTGTGTGTCTTTCTGATCTGCCTCTATCGCTTCTGGAGGTTAAAACACAGACTCACACACGCATGCAAACACACACAATTAGAGGCAATTCTTAAGCGAAACACAACCATTTTTTTTTCTTAATAAGGCAAATAAAGGCAGAGGGAAGTTTTGTAGGGTTTATTTATATGATGCAAGAACGGTACAGTTCCTCAGGCCTGCTCACACAGGTTGACTCATGTCATTTAGCCGAACAGCTGAATGGAATATGACGTTTTAAACACAGTTACCGTCTAATAAAACCATCTACTCCAGTAATTCATCATCCTTTACCATACATTAAGACAGGAATCAGGGGAGGGATGTGATTGGAGGGAGGGGATGCAGTGCTCCTGTTCAGCTCAGTATTCTGGTGAGGACTCTCTAACTGTAGAGCAGAGGGGGCAAAGGGGTCATGATGTGTGTGTATGCGTGAATGTGTGTGCGTGTGTGTGTGTGTGTGACGGCAGCATCACCAGTCCTCCAGGGCTCAGCAGGCTAATTAATAATGAATCCCAGAGAGTCTGTGTTTGAAATGCAGATGTGCAACTGCCGGCTCCGCCTGCTCCTTCAGAGGGATGTGTATGTGTGTGTGGATGTGGGGTTGGGTGGGGCGCGGTAGAGTGGAGTGGGGTGGGGGGGCTTTGCAGGCCACAGGGGGAAAGTATGTTAGTTGGTTGTTAAGCTTTGGTAGCAGAGAACTTCCTGATTTTCTACATGAAATTCACCCGGGCTTTTCACGAGCTCGAGCCGAAAACGAAGAAAAGGGGAGTGGGTTTCAGGAAGTCCTCATACTCGTTCTGATCCCGGGTCTGTTCTCTTCTTCCTCTGTGGTGCCGGCAGAGGCCTCAACCTCCAGCTCCTTTCTGCTCTTAGTGCAGAAGAGTAGAAGAAGAAGGTGTGGAAGTGGAGCTGGAGTGGAGCTGAAGAGCCTACATTACATTTCTATACTCTCTTTAAGCTACTTCACTCATCTCTGCTCAGGATAGTCACTGTGTGTATATATATATATGTGTGTGTGTGTGTGTACGTGTGTGTGTTGTGTTTGAGCAGCTTGAAGTTTAACAGATGGTAATTTTATGTAGATTTTTACCAACCGTGGCTCCTTCACTGACCCGGTGACAATATACTAGCCTCTCTTCAAACAGCACCTGTAACACAAACACACACACACACACACACACACACACACACATACACACAAATAGTGAATAATCTCTCTGACAAACACTGCCTTTGTTTGAGTGGAAGCTAGAGGGACAAACAGTTTCATTTTCATTCAGGTGTCTCAAATTCTTGTAGATAATACAAAATAATATTGAACAATTGTGTTGAGTGTTTGTTCTCCTAGTATATAGAGAGGAAGGGGGAGGGTGGTGTGTGTGTGTGTGGGGGGGGGGTTGTTTCCACATTTTCAGGAGTAAATAAATAAAAAAATGAATAAATAAAGAAGAAGAACTGACAAACTCTCTGACCTCGGGCTTGTGTGCTGTTTTGACTGAATTCATTTTCTAATTAACCAGAAACCAAAATAATTTTACGCTGGAATTTGCATGTGAGGTGGAATACTAATGTTCAGAGGATGACACACACACACACACACATGAACACATACACACACACAGGGAATGCTCAGATTATGAGGAAAGGCCTGAGACATTTCATTCCAATTTATGACGCTTTGAATCAAACGAAAACAAACGGAAAACTAACTGAACCAACTCTTTGCGCAAAGGCTGCAGTGCGTCCAAATGCTCTTACGCGGTGCCAGTATCCACATGTTTACATTCATTTTTGGGTTGATCTAATGACATATTTGCTTTTTACGCACTGACAAAATAAACCTGCATTTACAGCTTGTCTCATTATAGCGTTAAATGTTTTTAGAATGCGACATGTAGAAAACATTACCGTGTTTGGTGTAAAACCTGGATTTCCGATTGTTCCCATTTTAGGTGCATCTTCATCATTTCTCTGATGATTGAAATCAGTATAAAAAGCAGTAAAAGAGGCTGAGGAGGCTTTTAATTTCCCTATAAGAAAAAGAAAAGTTGAGGGAAAAAAATAGTTATCACCTACAATAAAAATTTGAGTTGAAATGCCGCTGTCTAAATTACCTGAAAATCCAAAATAAATCCAACATTTTCTGTCCTCTTGTGATGCGTTTATGGACACATTTCAGTCATGGACTCATTTCTGTCAAATCTGAGCACTGAGGGAGAAAAAAAAAGCATCAAATTCGAATGAAATGCAATTTACTTAAATAATAATAAAAAAAAAATTCTTAGGACTTCATTTGAGACTTGTTGAAAGGCGGAAACTCTTTCAATGCACGTCTGAAATTAATTTCCAACACACACACACACACACACATACACACACATTCACACACACATGAACTCTTTCAACCAAAACCAACGCACGGGTCCTCGTTCATGTTTTATGAATGTACATTTACACTTGTGGACTCTCAGGGGATGAGCTTTAGCTTCATATACATTCACTCATCTGGTGTGACCGATGTATTTCCTCGTCCTATAACCCCTGCTGGACACACACACACACACACATATACACACATACATATACACACAGGACAGGAGGTGAGTGACTGACAGCTGGACATAAAAACTGCGCTTTTGTAGGAGAAAAAGAAAAGAATGTGCCAAGGCTGAAACAGATGTGATAGTTTGGGTTTATCTTGCACACAAACAGCCTGTCATGAGATTAGTTGCGTTTATTATTTTTTTAGTATTTCTTTCTCTTGCGTAAACGCGGTGTCACTGTCCTTTATTAGCGACGTCTCGGGCTAATGGGAATATCGATCGGAGCGTCTGGGAGCATGGGAAGTGTGTGTCGCAGATGTCAAGGATATAAGAACAACTGAGTTTACACCCAGAGGTGACAGGGAGACTAAGGAGATGCTTTGTGGCTGCAGCAGATCTTCATCAAAACCCTAAATCAACCCTGGATAAATTCACCACTTATAAAAATGCTGCATATTTTTACGTTTAGTGTGTTTCCAAGCAGGCCCCAAACGCACACCCTTTCCAATGAATAGACACCTAAAAAGGCATAAATATATAGATACATGTGCAAGAGCAGAGATGGAACTCAGTTTAAGCGGCTCCGGTTGTAAAATGTTTAACTCGGGGCCATATTTTGGCTCACACACAAGCAGAGATTTAGGCTTCAGAGAGGTCATGACACCAAGTGACAGGTCCCGCCCTGAGGCCCAGAGCTGTCTCAGTACCAGACTGAATCTGATTTATCCATAAAGGCTGCGGCACTAAGCACGGACACCAGACAGCTCAGCCATCATGGAAAAATAAGGATATTGAATTAACGTAAGGGAAATACAAGAAAAAAACTAAATATGAGATGCGTAATAAGGGTTGCGCACGAAAACGCAATTAAGTAATGTCTGAGAAATAAAAGTAATAAAGCTGCTAAAATTAAATAGGCCTAAATATGATCATGTTAGAGAGTTTCAATTGAATAATAATTTTATTTGAAGTATTGGTGCTCGTTTTGTTGTTTGACATGGTAGCATAAAGTCAAAACTGACGCCTTCACGGGGATTTGTTTTTTCCAGTTAACGGAGAAATGTTGCATTCACGACCATTATGTCATTAAAAAATATTTCTAAAAAAAAACAAACAAAAAAAAACAAAAACATATATATATGTGTCTGTGTGTGTGTGTGTGTGTGTGTGTGTACATTTATTCATCATTCAAAGTAATACAGTTAGAGCTTTAAACGTGAAAACAATTTTTGTAAAATAAAAAAAATACATATATAGGCAACAAAAAAAAAATTAAATAAAGAGGACCTGCTGCTAGAGGTCATAGTTTACTAATCTCTGTTTATCCTATTGCCTGTGTAAATAACCTGTGAAAATATGGCTTTATTATTAGCAGGAGTCCATAAATACACACAGACAAGCTGTAAAACAAACACGATAAAGAACCGTAAACTGTGAAAATGACTGAAATGATTGGTGATGTTTTTTTTGTTTTTTTTCTAGATGTTATTTCTCAGTAAAGTGCACCTTGGTAGGAGAGAAGGCTGTGTAAGTGTAGCAGGGCTGGCTCGGGTTATCTGTGAATGGGCTCTTTATTGGAGGCGCGGAGCGGGGATTTGCCTTTTATTCGCCTCGCTATGGAAACGCGCTCGACGGCAGAAAAATGTTGATGCGAATAAAAGGAATCGGCACAAGGAGCGTTTCTAGAGAAGCATCTGTTACACTTAGAAACTTAGACTATCGAGAGCAATACAACCCCCTCTCCAAGTCCCTCTCCTGTCTGATTCAGGCTCCCCCCTCAAAAAACGCACACTTTATTTTTCTAACAAGATATAAAAATAATAGACTCTTTTTAAACTGTTGTAGGCGCAGTGTGGATTCGTGTGAGCGCATTTTATGGTCCGAAAAGATGTACTTCACAGCCTCATCAGATAGAGTTTTAAAGGCGTTTTTTTTCCTTATGTCGTTTAATATGACGCCTAGTTTAAACAGGAATTGTAAAACCGCTGCCACTGTGAGACCAGCTTGCTTAATTTTAACATATTATCTTGCATTTCATACCACAGAGACTCCAACGAATCAATAATCGAGTTCAGCAAACTAGGCCACTGGAACAACACTGTCATTCACATCAAATATGAAGCTGCTTTCGCTGGAGTTTCAAACATGAAGAATTTACGCATTACACCACACGGGAATTACAGCAAAACAACAATCCTATACATCCCATGAATTATTTCCTATCCATCTATAGGCCCATAGGCTACACTGCTGAGAATAACAGGCAGCAGTCCTGTCATCCCCCCGGATCCCGAGGCCCGGTCCACCGCCAGCCCCCCCCCCCCTCCTCCCAGCCCAGCGGCCCCGCGTCCAGCGCACCCAGCCCCGCGGTCAGCTCACCTGCTCCGGCCTCTTCTCCTGTCGTCTCTCCACAGCAGCTCCTCGGCTCAGCGCTCTTTAATGACTTTCTGGTGGCTGCAGCCTTCTTTTATTTCTCCTAAATGTATGAAAATGTATGCAAATTTAAATCAAGCTTAACCTGGGAGCTGGAGCAATATATTTAATGGAATTTCAAACCAATAAGGAGTCCGGGACGCGGTCTTCTAATGGCAAATATAATTACGCAGCTAAGTTAGCTCTTAGATATGCAGATAAAGCTTTTTTTCAATTCTGAGAGGACCTGACGAGATTCTTAAAGACTGGAACAATGACTGAGGCCGCATTTACACCTTTGAACAAATGGAAAAGGGGTTTGAAGTCATAAACAGGGTTTCCTGGGCATCAAAACATGAGTTTAGTCTGTCAGAAAAATGTTCAACTTCTTGTAAAATGCTTTATTGGAAACAGTTAAAATTACACACTTAAATCCATGCCATTTATTATTTGGTCTGTTCAGAGGGAATGAATATTTATGTAAGACTGCTCGTGCGTAAAATACTCCTGGGTCTCTATCTAGAGACGTGTCATTCTATAAACACCTTAGGAAATATTCTGTAAAAGTTAATAATTAGCAGTGAGAACTGCTCCTGGTTTGATTGTATCCCTCTAAATTAAGTGCTGGCACGTTTAACAAATGCCATTGCGCTTTAATCTCCTCCTTCGCACGCGCTCAAGGGTGACAGGAGCAGCAATAAACTCGTGCGTAAATCAGTTGGAAACTTTAATTAATAAACAGGAACTGCGCTCCACGCGCACATCATTCCACAGCCAGACCCACTGGACCAGCACTCCGACTCACTTCCGGTTCGACTGCCTGTAACCCTTTCCTCCCCGCGGCCCCGCGATCAGAGGCGGAGGTTCGGATGCGCGCGCCGTTATTGGTCGGCGCGCGTCGTCACTGCTGCTCCGCCGCGTTGTGAGTGGCCGCGGAGGCTGTCAGTCACTGCCAAGCTGATGCCGAGACTCCAGAGAGAGGGAGATGTCAGAGGCTGAGCTGCTCCCTCCCTTCAGTAGCACTAGTGGGGTTCAGCAGCCAGCATGGCCACAGCTGCCTCCAGCCCCTACACCCTGCTCACCTCCAGTCCCATGATCCACCCGGACAGCCAGGCCATGCAGCCTGCTAGCCCCTACAGAGGACACCAGAAACTCCTCCAAAGTGACTATCTGCAGAGCGTCCAGAGCAACGGACACCCACTCGGGCACCAGTGGGCGAGCAGCCTGTCGGAGGGCAGCCCCTGGTCGGCCTCCATGGAGCAGCAGGACGTCAAGCCAGGCCGAGAGGACCTCCAGCTCGGCATCATCCATCACCGCTCCCCGCACGTAGCGCATCACTCCCCTCATCACAACACCCATGGCAACCACCCTGGAGCGTGGGGAACTCCGGTGTCCCACAACTCCTCCATCACCAGCGGACAACAGATCAACATCTACTCCCAGACCGGCTTCTCTGTCAACGGCATGCTGGACCACGGTGGGCTCACACCTCCACCCAACCCGCAGGGCCAAGGCATGCACCCGGGCCTCAGGGACACACTCAGCCCCGAGCACAGCGACCTCGGCGGGCACCACTGCCACGACCACTCAGACGAGGAGACGCCGACTTCGGACGAGCTGGAGCATTTTGCCAAGCAGTTTAAACAGCGCAGAATCAAGCTGGGCTTCACGCAGGCGGACGTGGGTTTGGCACTGGGCACGCTGTACGGGAACGTGTTTTCCCAAACCACCATCTGCAGGTTCGAGGCTCTGCAGCTGAGCTTTAAAAACATGTGCAAACTTAAGCCGCTGCTCAATAAGTGGCTGGAGGAGGCGGACTCGTCCACAGGCAGCTCGAGCAGTATAGACAAGATAGCAGCTCAGGGGAGGAAGAGGAAGAAGAGGACGTCCATCGAGGTCAGCGTCAAGGGGGTTCTGGAGACGCACTTTCTCAAGTGTCCCAAACCCTCGGCGCAGGAGATCACCTCGCTCGCGGACTCGCTGCAGCTGGAGAAGGAGGTGGTGCGCGTGTGGTTCTGTAACCGCAGGCAAAAGGAGAAGCGCATGACGCCGCCGGGGGAGCCGCCGCCGCACGAGGGACCGTATTCTCACGGCGGGAGCGCGGGAGACGCCTCGTCGTGTCACGATCTCTGACCGAAGCACCGGGAGAGAAATCCCCGGCAATTACAAAAAAAATAAAATAAAAAAAAAACCAACAAAAAAAAAGAGACTCACGAGCTTACAGGGGCGCGCGCGGGTGGCACCTTAATAGGCTACCGGGCCCCCCGCGCGCTTGTCCCGTGAAAGACTCATCCAGATGCCTCCAGCACTGAAACAATAACAATAACAGAGATACCTGTTCAGCCTTCGTCATTTTCTGACTGTCGTGAGGGCATTATCACATCTCAGATCACCTTTGGAGCCCGTTTTCTACATCAAGGATATAAATACAAAATGTGCCTAATAACCTGCCAGCGCCTTTTGGTTTGTGTCACCATTACGCATCAGCTCTAAAATACTGTTAGGAACCCAACTGGGACTGGTGTTTTGTTTTCATTTGTTTTGCCAGTGTTTGGGCTTCTCTCACACACTTTGCTTATTTGCTTCTGTTGTGCGACCAGTGGAGTGAAACAATAATAATAACAGTGGCTCTATCACTTTTGTTAATTGATTTGTCGCGCCGGTGTTTGGACACCAGAGGCCATTTTACACTTCACCTCATGCTTCCCTCGGGCTTACAACGCTTTAGTTCTCAACATATTTACATTCATTATTTTGTAACATACTCGTAGCAAATCTGTAATTATTTTTTTCCCGCATATGCAAATAGGCCCTCATTCCACGTGTAGAGGTATTGATACCAACATAATAGCACTTGGAGGATGTTTTGTTTTTATTTTTCGATTTTTTTTTCTTCTAAATTAATTTCCTCCCTTATGGCCTGTAGCTTATGAAGTCACATACGGTTACAGTTATTTATAAATTCATTTTTTTACTATTATTTTTTTTGTTTTCAATCATCTTCGACCATATAAACTGTGTGGACTCTGAAAAAAACAGAGCCGTGAAATAGAAAGAGGGGTTGACGACGCTATACACCTGCCTATAATTTTATTGTACGTTCAGTATCAAAATTTTATAATCTTAAATACTCCTGTTATTGGTTTATTTCTTAAGTATTTTTTCGAATATTGTACAGTTTTATATATTACCCTTTTGAAGTCATTAATTTAAACAAATGCTCTTAGTTATTCATGCACTTAATTAGCAATGTAAAAAAACAAAACAAAACAATATTTTCAGTAAGATTTAACTGTTTCGGCGGTTTTATTCCAAATTTCGATGACAGCTCAAGTAATTATTTATTTTCAGTATAAAGCTTGTATTATGTTTTGAAATAAACTATGTATGTTGTAATAAACAATTTCTTGCTACAACTGTTTACTGTCCAAAACGAAATTCATCTTAGGTTTAAATTATTAGTATTATTATTATTATTATTATTAATATTATTATTATATTTAAAGCAATAATTAAAATATACAATGGACATTTTTTCTTGATATATTTATATGAAGGTGCAGTGCTACAAGCAAAACTTCCATCAATTCTGTAGCATGTACAGAAAAAAATTATTTTGCTGTATACAGTGAACACAGCACAGCTTAAGCAGCATAACCTTCACTCAGCTTCAATGTCATGTCAGAAAAAAAAGAAAAGGGTTGCCTTTCCAAGTGTTTAAATGTCACTAACAGCTGTAAAATATCCGTCCAGTGGTTCAGCGCTGAGACCTTGGATGCAGGTCTTGAAATGCAGGTTCTATACGGATCACAGCAAACTGAGAGGCTCTCCACACTGGTTCCACTGAAATGTTATTGTCCGGGCCCTCTGCCCTCCTCAATCAGACATGCGTGATTTATCGCCTGGGCCGCTGGGCCTGACAGCAGAACACAATGACACACACACACACACATATGCACACACACTCATATACATATATACACTCAGACACACACACAATCAGAAGCAGATGAATCTCATTTCAAAGACTACAGCTGCGCATAATTGGCCATGCAAGGGCAAAATAGAGTTATTTTCCTAAAAATCATAATGCCTAAAAATAATTTGGGGATGGATTGGAAATAAGTAGGTCTATAGATGCAGCTCCGCTTAAACAACTCCAAAATAGAGCTGGTGGAGAGGTAGAGAGAGAAGAAGGAGAGGAGAGAGGCGGAAGGGTGCTAGGCCTTGCCTTGAAATGGAGAGCCTGACTGGAATACTAATGCGTCTGAATTTATGCAGTGCTCTTTCTCAGCAGGCTTTTATCTTTGC
>JAPTMW010000002.1:31658791-31669043 GCA_029822955.1 Ostorhinchus angustatus
CCCCCCCCCCCCCCCCCCCCCCCCCCCCCCCCAGGACTCTGACCCAGTTTAACCTATGCATCCAACCAATGTGGGTATGGGTTATAATTGAAGACATCTGCTTATAATTGTTAAACCTATGTCATCTAAACAACCAGTTTGGACATTTTCAGTTCTAATTAATATAAAATATACAAACCAAATATTAAAGTGCATTACAATATTGTTGCCTTTGATCTTAATCTAAATATCTATAAAAAAAAAAAGCAGCAGCTGCTCTTTTATCATATTGTTAGCCAACAAATATAGCCAAACAGAAACTTCACGTCAATGGTTAACTCAGAAACACATTCATATTTATTTCTATCAGAGTCAGTGTCTTGTTACAAAGCTTCCCCTCAAAAAACTGCTGCTAGAGCTTGTATTTTGCAATTACAACCACAACATATGATAACTTGCTGAAAATTATGCAGATTATTACAAATTGTAGGTGTTCACCACATGATAAAGTGAACATTTACTATATTTTCTCACAAAGATAAGCGTTCAGAGTGGCAGAAGGTTTACACAACAGATGCATAACTGTGTAGTAGCACCATTTACAGTTCAGTCACCCATGTAGTGATAAACGCTTTGCTTTTTGGAGAGCTATGTCTTATTTTAGTATGTTTTAATGTGAGTGCCAGGCATAGGATATGTAAAGCCAGTTTTAATGTGAGTGCCAAGCATAGGATATGTAAAGCCAGTAATTGCATTTACATTTATCACTTCATTCTTGTGCTTTCCATGAGGGAAAGGTGAACTGGCTTGGGTTGAGTAGGTCGCACCTTGAAGAATTTTCCCTCAAAATTACAGGAAAAAGGTAAAGCATAAAGCTGTCCATATGCTCATGCCATTATTTAATGCACAAAAATTTATCGACAGGATTTAATTATTTGCAATATTTTTCTGTGTAGTTCTGTGTCACTGGCGTGTACATCGTAATGGAATGCATGACTTTATTTATTTATATAGGTCAATAGAGTTAACTACAGAGGCATACTGGTGCACTTTACAACATTTTTTTCTAATGGGAAGAGGGGTGATAATATTTCAAGAAAAACTAAATATTTCCAGGAGAGTAAAAATGTAAGAGAAAAAGAGAATAAAGTGGTACATTTTCAATAAAATACAGAATAGGATTTATGACATAAAAAGAATCTGAGGTTTTGTTAGATTTCAGCAACAAAGCTACTTAAATTTACAAAAAAAACTCCTTGTTTTATTTAATTTGTTCTATTGTTTTGATTAATTGGCCACTAATGGCCACTAGTTAAATTCACTGTGATCTGTTCAAAACCAATGTCCTGCTCATCCACATCCCATTTAATACAGAAAACTTTGGTTTGTTATTTGTTTGTTGCTTTGATTCCTTCATAACTGAACCTAAGTGATACGTTTAAGTTGCAGTTTAGTTTGTTTCCTGTTACTTTGACAGGACACTGGTTGCACAGTAGATTGTACTTTAGAGAGACGGAGAGTTGTGTCGGTCATTAATAGTTTTGCCGCTGAAACAAAAAATGATACCCATTTTTCTTTTGTCTTTAGGGTTATATTATATTTCCACATTTTTGTTTGGTGTGAATAAAAACATGCGAGCTCTGATTCAAATCAAAGAACTTCTGTCACCAAACGGACTCTGGGCCGGTTCACTTCTGGGATTAATATTTGTTTGATAAGTTTGAGGCGAAACAAACTGACAAACCATTTGGCTTTTTGTGCTTGATGAGCCACCGTAGCCGAGTGGCCTGTGGGTAATCAACAAAACTGAAAGTAGCCAAGCCACATGGGTAGCCAGTGCTAATAGCAGCAGCCATGAGCTGTGGACAGATATGGAGCAATGTGGAGAGTGAATGTCTCATTGACGTTTGGTCAGATGTCCATATTATGCAGTGCATCTCTGATTCACCCCGCCTCCAACTTTTCTGTCCAATGCCAGCGCAGTTAATCACATGTGTGCTTCTGTTTACAAATTTTGGTCCACTAGCAAACAAGCAATGAGAATGCAATCCGACCCAAATGAAAACATAAAGTCTGCATTTGATCTGAACCAAATAAGCGGACCAAAGGACTTTCCAGGCGTGAATACACCTTAACACATCAAATTCAAGGACTAAATGTTCACTTGGTGCCTAATATATCCCACCCACTGACAGGTCCCATTGTAATAAGATAATCAAAATCAAACCACTTTGCCTGTGAGTGGTCAGAATGTGATTGCTGATTGCTATATCAAAGTAATTTTTTTCTTGTGAATATGCGACTTTATTCTTGAGTCTTTTCTTGGAACATTTCTCTCATCCTTCCATTCCAAGAAAGTTTTTGCTGCCTGCAGTGACCCTAATACAACATTATAGTTAATCTGCTGTGCTGCACCAGGACTTTGTAGCTATTACTTGTTCACAACCCCTGTCCCTTGTTGGACTCTTATACACACAGCCACATACATGATTAAATTACCCAGTTCTTATTCATAAAAACACATTACAGTACAAACATAAAAGCCCAATGAAACACATAAAACAGAATGTACAGTGCAATTAGCTAAAATGGCTCCAGTACTGGTTTGCTTTTAGCCAGCCCTTAACCTTTGTTGTAAAAGATGTTATATCCGTAGTTGATTTGATTTCAGCTGGTGATGAGTTTGCAGACTGTTGTCCATATTTAGATCTATGATGTGGTTTTTTACAGTTCGCTCGCCACGCTCCTGGTTTCTGTGTTAGTGTCTTGTCTCTGGATCAATCTGATAGAGACTCTAATAGAGGGTTGCTTGAATTGGGAAGAGCAGTGATAGTATTTTAAGAAAAACTAAACATTTTCAGGAGAGTAAAAATACAAGAAAAAGTATAAAGAGACTAAAGTGGTAAATTTTCAATTAAATTCAGATAGGATTTATGACATAAAAAGAATCAGGTTTTTTTTTAGATTTCAACAACAAAGCTACTTGCTTTGACTACTTTGTGACCACTAGATAAGTTCCCTGTGAAATGTTCAAAACCAATGTCAGGCTTGTCCACATCCCATTTAACACAGAAAACTTTGGTTTGTTAGTTGTTCGTTGCTTTGATTCCTTCATAACTGAACCTGAATGATAAGTTTTCCAAGGTGACGAGCCGCAGTTGAGTTTGTTTCCTGTTACACTGGTTGCACAGTAGATTGTACTTTAGAGAGACGGTTGTGTCGGTCATTCGTAAATTTGCTGTTGAAACAAAAAATCAGACTGTTACTTGAACTGTATAAGCTGTATGAGTATGTATTTTTTATAGCACAGGTGTCAAACATATGGCCCAAGGACTAAAACTGGCCCAGCAAAGGGTCCAATCCGGCCCGTGGGATAAATTTGTGAAATGCACAAATTAATTCAGGTTCCACATTCAGCCCAATTCAATCTCATGTGGGTCAGTCGGTAAAATGCTATCATAACAAACTATATATAATAACAACTCCAAATTTTTGTCTTTGTTTCAGTGTAAAAAAAAATTACATGATATTGTTTATATTTACAAAGGATTCTTCCATAAAAAATCTGAACAAATATGAACAACTTGAAATGTCTTAAGAAAACTTAATGTAATTTTAACAATATTCTGCCTGTTACTAAAGCTTTGTGCATTTGTAGATCCACTGTGATCTGTAAGTTGTAATGCACATGTGTAAATAATAAACTGAGGCGTAACATTGTTAAAATTGCTCTTATTTTCCTTAGTGAATTTAAATTTGCTCATGTTATTCACATTTTATTTTCATACTTCATTTAATTTGTAAATGCAGACATTTTCATTATGTGATTTTACTTTTTTCACTCTAAAACGTAGAGAAAAGTTTGGAGTTGACATTATTTATATATTGTTATGTTACTATTTTACTGGTCCCACTTAAGTTTTGTTGGGATGTATGTGGCCCCTGAACTAAAATGAGTTTGACATCCCTGTTTTATAGCAGATGAATCTTGGCTACAGGAACAGGTTAGTCTTCATTGATGTGGTGGCACCATTCGATTGACTGTCAAAATCTACTGATGTTTTTGTTGGCCTTCAGCGGTTGGTATTTTGGACAGGGGGCACCTGAATCCCTGTGTGTGCGTGGTGGTTTTCCTCAGCGATGTGTTCTTTCCAACATGCATGCTCAGTGGACTGCAGCAGTTTTTTGTGGTAGCCCCGGTGTATTTGTCCTCAGGTGGGCTGGCAGCTGAAGAACCTGGTCAATGCTCTGAGAGAGGACCCATGCGGAGTCATCCTCACGCTGAAGAAAAGGCCCCAGAACACCCTGAGCTCCACGCCCGCTCTGCTCAGGAACGTCCGCTGGAAACCACTTGGCCTGCAGGTAAAACAGCAGAAAAAAAAACAACCAAAAAATAAACCACCTGCTTTATTCACAGCAGGATATTCCCCACTCTCTGACCTGAAAAAGCCTAAACTCACTTGATGACACGCTGCTCTTCAAGCATCGCTATATTTGAAACTTAACAAGGACGCGAGAAATCGAATTTTGACCTCATTCCCTTCCTCTACATATGCACACACTGTACATCTGCACACTTTTGGTACAGTTACGATTGTTGGAAGCATAATTTAACGCTATGTACAGCAAGCTTTCTTACACCTCTGGCTTTAACTTTTTCTTCTTCCGTTTTTTCTGCCCACACTCTGATTTCTCCTACTGGCATTTTAAAGAATTATTTCCAAAGGGAACCGGTCCACTGTTGTGACCTTGCATCAGTCCATCTTTTGAGAGTTTTAACATATCTTATTTTCACAGCCAACTGTACTGCCAGCACTTCACAAATGTGTTGATAGCTGAACTTACACCTTCAGGGAATTTATGCCTGCCAGACTTTTTTTTTTTTTAGATAGAGAGATCTTGAGATGGGAAGTAAGCTACAACTGAAATTGGAGAAAATGAAAACCCTGCATTGCAAGAAATCATATCCCTGCAATTCTGAGCTCTGTCAATTGATCCAGATATAATAATACGGGTTGAACTTTCGGCCAAGGGCTAGTCTGGGGCAACACAAGGTCACTGGCAGTCCCCCCTTCATGTTCATATTTGCTGAAACCGTGGTCTCGATTCGTTCAACCTTTGCCCCAAAGGACATCTTCTTTTTAAATGCGTAAGGCTTAATGCATGAAATGCCCATTTTTCAAGGCTCAGAGCACATTTTACTTGAGAGCAAATACTTTGTAAGTCTGTCACTCATTCAGAGGTAGCCAGAAAATATCACTCGACAATTTTAGAAAAGAGTGAGTCGTGTTGAGACGGGCGGAGGGGTGAGCTGAAGGTTATAGTCTGACGCCTGCCTGAGTGCTTTGTGAAGCAGCGACTGTCTTGTCAGAGCCTGTGTTCCACGGCTGCTATTTTTAACCCTGCATCGGGCTAATTCATTTACATGCTACGTGCATGCTTTGATCTCTGCACAAGGTTTGGTCGCTCTTTGGTTTTATCTGTCTGGTTTTTTTTTTCTCTGGGTCTTTCCTATTCCCTATTTTTCACCCCTATCTTTCCCTTTCATTCTCTCTCTGTTCTTTGCGCTGGTTATGCGCCTCTACATCTTTGAGCACATTGTAAAGACATAATGTATATATGAGAAATTCAGCCACTGTAGTGACTTTTTCGACCCTCCCTCATCGGCGTCTCTATCTTAAACTAACTGGGGGACCCTTCTTTTGTTTCAGGTTGCTATCGTGTTAGATCATGGCTTGTTAGCACTATGATCTTACTGTGTGCAACAGTGAAGAATTGTGGGAATGTTTTTTGTTTTTTTTTCTCTTTTCTTTGCGCACCATAAGTGTTCTACCCTGATGATCTGCTAAGACACAAATGCACCGTGAGGGCTCGGATCAGAGCGCAGCGATATCTGTGGGAGAAGAGAAGAAAGGAGTGTTTTAGATTTGTTCTCTCTCAGAAAGACTGAAGCTCTTAATTATTCATAAGCAACTACAGGCAGCTCCACTGGCTCTGAAACAAGAGCCGCTACTCAGCAAATACTGGAGATAATTCACTGAATCCAAAATATCCTGCTAAACAGCCTGTATGTGCGTGCTCGATGTGGGTGCACACACATTCCTATCCTGTCCATCTGTACGTGCACAAGCAAGTGTGTTTCTTGTGGAGAGATGTATCCATTATGAGCTCTTTTGCTCCTTTGAGAAGGGAGGGAACTGGGTCACTGCACTCTGTTCGCTTGGCTTTGGATACATACTGTACAGTTGCAAACAAACACAAATATAGTCACGTGCATGCTCGTATCTCTAAGCTTGGTTTTGGAGGATGAATTGCACGGCTGTGAAGTTTAGCCCAAATGTGGCAGATATTCAGATGGATCATAACTGAATCCACAAAGGAAACAATTTATCTCTGCAAATTATCATGTGATTCCAGGTCCAAATCCTTCCATGGCAACCTCTTTTATGTCTTCTAAATATCACACATATCTCTCCCTCTCTTCCTCGATGTATTTGCATGTGTGTGTGTAATCTAGTAAGGAGGAGCGTTCCAATGATCCACTGTAATTGCAACAATGATGCCAATGATTTTGACAAAGACGTGTTATTTTGATAAATATTGCATGCATGCTTGTTTGTTTATACATACATGTCGCTGAAGGCTACATCAGCATCCCCATCTCAGGTCATACCGCCGGTCACGTGTGTGCTGCACATTGTTCGTGGCCCTGTTTTCATATATGTGTTTCATATTTAGGGACATAAATTATTACTCTTTGTGAATGGCTGCTATTTTAGGCAACATGTGTTGGCTGGTTATGTATTATTGATGGTCCATGTAAATGGGTGAGGGGTTATGCCACATATGGTGTTACAACGCATTCTGTAGATTTTTGTTGTGTTTGTTGAGTTTTGGAGAGATGGTGAATTCAAGTCTCTGACATCCTTTCAAAATGAATGTAATGTAATTATCTTTATGACAGATGTGCCCATTTAAAGGACTCATAAATGGTCCATAATCAGGCCATTATATAGGTGGAATAAACCATTAATAAATAACTTATGGCAGTTTTCATATTGCGAGCCAGGCTATTTGGTAAGGTTGTTACAGTTAAATCTCAGATCTTACTTGCTGCTTAGCTTTCCTCAACA
This sequence comes from Ostorhinchus angustatus, assembly GCA_029822955.1. Lineage (NCBI taxonomy): Eukaryota > Metazoa > Chordata > Actinopteri > Kurtiformes > Apogonidae > Ostorhinchus > Ostorhinchus angustatus. Next base: position 31,665,904 of record JAPTMW010000002.1, read on the forward strand.
CGTTAAACCGTTTATTAATAAAGTTACTCCAATATATAACATACAAGAGAGCCATGTTGTAAATTGTAGAATATATCACTATTCAATAATGAATTACTAACATAGAACATACCAACCAAGTTCATGTGCCGTCAATAAAAATGCCTACAATGTGTAGTGTGTTTAGGTCACTAAACATTTATAATAACCATGAACCTTGTAACTGTGTGACAACGAAAAGCATCAAATCTTCACATTTGACAAGGTACAATCTGTGAAATTATCTTATTTTAAGCAAAAATTAATAGCTTTATTATTAAAATTGTAAGCACAATTTTTAATTTACTGTAAAACGTCTTCATCAGGACATAAAAGATGTATTAAGAAAAGACGATGTGTGACTAAATAATTACAAAAAAAGTAAATGTATTGCTATGTGATTTTTGATGACTGCACTCTGGGCTAATTGGTTGTTTGTATATCAAGCAATACATCATTAGTTGCTCGGTTTCATTTAAAATTCTGAAATGAATTGGCCTTTGCAGTAAATAGCGTCATATTATAACATTCCTATTCTTTAAGGATTATCTTACATTATTACACACAATCGAACATATGTATATTAGGGTGTTCCATACTATTTCAGAGGGCTTAGGTCTTTTAGCATTGGTTTGTTTCAATAACATATATAAATTCACACACTTTTGGACTCTTATGACTACCATAATAGTGTACAAAAAAAAGACATCCACTGGGGACCAGATGGAACCATTACATTTAGTCAGTTTAGACGCTCTCCACATTGATTTAACACTCATTTGTTTTAGGTGGCGCCCCAAATTGGCTTGTGTGCTGCCTACTGTTTATAATCATAGGGGGAAACTATGCATATGTTATTTAAATATAATGCAAAATACAGTCTCAAAAATCCAGTACTGGTCAGACTGCAGTTGAGAACATTTGCATTGTTTGTATGTATTATTTATAGTGAACTAATGAGAACACATATAGGTCACTAAGAGGTAATGTATTCATCCAGTCCAACTGCACAGTTTATGTTAACGCTCTGTATTCTACTTTGTGTCCTTTACACAGTCAAGATATTAAATGTATTATATTAGTGTATTTGTCCATGTTAATGTGTTTGCGTGTGCACATGTAATGGAGGTGAAAGGGGTAATACTGGTCTGGAGAAGATATGAGTAGCAGATTTTTAGGTAGTTTAAAGTGGACACAGCAGGGGCCAAATGATTTAAGTGCTGTTTTAACAGACTGGAATAGCGCCTGCTGCGGAAGTCCCATCTCTCTCTACTTGTAGCCCTCCAACCCCCCTTTTTTCATGCCGGCAGCAGTGGGCTGTAATCACTAAATTACTGTTTTCAGTCTCAGCTCTAGTCACCACACTGCACAGCTCCCCTGTCTTACTCTCCCTCTCCTGCACTCTTCTTTTCTGTCTCTGTCTTTGTCCTATTTCCTCTGCTTTACTCTCTCTCTCTCATCTCCTGTCTTTCCACCCTGTCTTCATTATTTATTGTGAGGCCGTCTTACAGTAAGCTCCCTTCACAAGGGGAAGACTGTGCGAGATAGAGGCAGGGCCTGGGGGTGGAGGCAGAGGGATGGAGGGGGGAGAGGATGGAAAGTTTGGAATATGAAATGAACGCCTAATGCACCGCTGATGAAATGATGAAACACTGGGGTTCCTTAATGAGAATGCTGCCTGCTTCCGCATCGCTCAGCCTCTGTCTGTTTATCCATTCTGTCCACACACACACACACACACACACACAAGCACACGTACACACACACACACACATATCTCCTCTCTGAAGTGAAGCGTATTCCTCAGACATACAGTAAAACGCTCCATTTTTCAAAATCTGGAAACCTTTTCCTCTGGGACAAATTGTCAGAACGAACCGCGTATTTGTCACCCCAGGTGTTCTGGCAAAGAACAAATCTAATTCATTTAAAATTTGGACTGAGTTCTTCTGACATCAGACATGAGGCGTCCTGTCCTCACAGAGGACCTGATGACACATGAATCTATGCGTGGAGCTCAGCTAGGACGCCACGCTAGCTTTCCTCTGTCCTCTTCCTCTTTTACAGTGTGAAGGTTTGGGGGGGCTTAAGAGAGAGGAAGAGAGCGAAGAGGAGAGGTTGTCATGGGAACAGACATGGAGAACCGTGTGCGAGTGAAGAGGCTTGAGACAGAGAAGACAGGATAGTGAAGCGTTTGAACATGGGAGACAAATATACATAAAGAATAACATACAAACAGAGGCACAGTTGGTGGACAGGCAAATGTTTGGGGTCCCGAGATGTTACGAGGCCCCCGACGGATGAAAAACTGTACACAACACAGTAGGCCTTTCTCAATACGCGTTCTTTTTTGGTGTTCTGATCTTGTGAAACATCATTAGTCATGGCCCAAGTACTGTTCCATTTAAAAGTTCACGCAAACCAAGATCATATGGAATACCTAGATGTTGTTCTTGTCTGCTAGCTTAAACAAAGGATGCACTGGTTGGTGACTCATGTGGACTTGGCTGGCACATACCCCAAGATACATTTCATGCTACTCTTGAAGGCAACGGTGGCTTCTGTGACACCTTACCTCAGAGATATATTATTGACTCGAAGATAGTCACCACTTGATGTGATACAATGTTGGAACACGTGCGAGAGGCAGAATAGTGAGAAATACATCTATTATCATGAAATAGGATTCAGTGAAATTTGTCTATCTAGTTTTGAAGTATATACAAAATAGGGTGTCCCAAAAAACTGACATTGTTTGAGATGTCCATATCGAAGTGACTACATGGTCAGGAGAAGTGATACTTAATTGGATTTATTTTGGACTTAAAATGTTTAATTGTACAGATTTCAAACGAAAAATTCTGGAGGATGGTGTTTTTATAATGTTCCAAAGTTATTCGAGATGTTCAATGTGTGCGCCGCTTGTGACAGGGCACACATCAAGTCGATATTAGAGTTCCTGCAGCATGTCATGCGTAACATTCTCCAGAACCTCAGTGATTCTCCTCTTGAGTTCCTCTACACATGTGGAAATGTTGGGATATAGACCAGCCCTTTCACCCCACAAAAAGAACTCACACAGTGTTAGGTCAGGTGAGCGTGGGGGTCATTTCCATAGCACG
>JAPTMW010000002.1:32505892-32516659 GCA_029822955.1 Ostorhinchus angustatus
AGGAGAGGAGAGGAGAGGAGAGGAGAGGAGAGGAGAGGAGAGGAGAGGAGAGGAGAGGAGAGAGGCTTGGCTCAGATAGATAGACTATAGACTATCCCAATACAATGTGCAGTCGGCCAGTCCAGTAAAATGATAACATAATAAACTGAAACTAAAAGAGTGGAAAAGCTAAAATTACATTCTAAACATGTTTACATCTACAAACTATCCTTAAAAATTGTGCATAACATGAATAACTTGACGTTTCTTAAGAAAAATAAGCGCAATTTTAACAATATTATGCCTGAGTTTATCATTTACACATGTGCATTACAACTTACAGATCACAGTGGATCTACAAATACGCAAAACATGTAGAAACAAGCAGAATATTTGTCAAATTACACTTACTTCTCTAAAGACAATACAGGTTCTTTATATTTGTAAAATTTTCTTTGAAAGGATAGTTTGTAAATGGAAAGAATTTCATAAAATGTACTTTTTTACAGTAAAACATAGAGAAAAAATTGGGAGTTGTCATTATTTATAGGCTCTTATGATAGTATTTTACTGCTTCAACCCACTTTGGATCATATTGGTCTGAATGTGACCTCTGGACTTAAATGATTGTTAAAATCGCATGTGTAATTTTGCATTTCACAAATTCATCCCATAGGTCGGATTGGACCTTTTTGGCCCACCGGTCGTATGTTTGACACCTGTGGACTGGAGCGTTTAGGTCAGTTTCAGCCTGAGTTTAACCCTCATTCTGGACCTGCTCCGTGACCCAAACACACACAAGCCGCTCTCCTCCTCTTCCAGCTCCTTCCCCTCTGGCCGCGGTGCAACACATGCGCAAACACATACAACAAACACACACAGCCAGCTGCCTCCCATCACCGAGGAGCAGCCACAGATGGGCTCTGCATGCTCCGTAAAGATCTCTCCACAGGCCTAGTCTACAGTCACTGCCAAAACCCGCCTGGCCAGAACCCACTGTATGCGCTAGCGTGTTGGTGTGCTCATATACGTGTCCACATCCATGCCTGTCTGGGCGTGTGTACATGTGCGTGACACCCTCATCGTGCCAGAGTCAGTGCACATGAGTGGTGGTAGCAGCCCTGGACGGTCGAAGAAAAAGGAATCCCTCAGGACTATGAGCTGCAAAGCCACGAGTCAAGAAGAGCTGGACCAGGATGCAAGGTTGTAATCAGCGGCAAGCAGATCATAGAAATCCGAGGAACCTCCCAGATGAACAATAGCATCTCTCTCTCTCACACGCTCACACGATTGTATTTCATTCCCGCTTGGGGAAAAGGAATCATAAGCATTATCAAACCAACGCAGCCACCCGGGTAGTTAACCAGCAGCCATTTTCTGCTCAGTATCTCCCAACTCCATCGATAAGCCTTGAGAAAAGCATTTCACACACAAACCGGCCTGTAATGTTCCTACTCAGTCAACACATTACATGTACTAATAAACACACAGCTACACTCACACACACAGCTCCATATTATACAGTAGTTATTTAAATTCTGTTTGCTTCAGATAGAGCCAGTCATGGTTAAATTCAATTTCTGACAATTGCCCTCCTATCTCAGCATGGTCAAAAATTACTTGAGTTTTAAGCAGTATAATGAGTCAAAGTGAAAAAGCTCATTGAGGATGAGAGTCAGGCTACGGTTTGTAACTAAAGTTAACTAATTTTTTTTCAACTCGTGCTTGGAATGCCTCAGTTCCCAGACACACCTCAGCTGGAGGACGAAGAGCAGGAGGAGGAGGAGGTGAAGTTGCAAAGCTCAGCAGTGTTTTGGCACTGACGCATCTGGGAATCAAATCAGCCACAAGACAATCTCCTACACAAACCCGACACCCAGTACTAATGAGGTTTTTCCTTAAATGAAGAGATATGATATTGATATCTGTCTGTGTTGCCTCCCTTCAAAGTGCTTTTGAAAGAGTTGTCTCTTTCACAATACGGAATGAACTGCTTCCAGTGTAGGAGTTTACAGCAACACTTTTACGATCAAAAAGGAGCCCGAATCGATAGTTTATGAGCCTGTATGTTGTTAACAGGTGTTAATATGACACAGCTACAGAGAGTCTGGAATACTGGAGAGAAACCAAAGCCTTCCTGGAAGAACAAAGAGAAGACATGGCGCTCAGAGAGTAAATCAATCAATCTCTGCCAGAACACGTCTGGCTTTGACAGCACGGTTCTGAACCTAGAAGTAAAAGATAGCACGCAGCAAAGTTCAAAATACTTCCATTGTTCATCTGTCACTATGAAAGACAATTGCAAAGGAGAGGGAGGGAAAATACTAACACAATATTTATCTTGCGTCCCCTTCCCTCCTGACTCACTCTTTTTTAATGTATTCCTGCTATTGTGAGGAGCGCGGAGAGATGGATGGGTAGAAGAGTCCGGCAGGTGATATGTGTCTGCTACAAGCACAGTGCAGTCACTCACACATTTCCCCCCCCGTCTCCAATCTCAAGCAACGGCAATAATTCAGTCACCAACAAACGGGGTTGTTATTTTTTTTCGTTCTCTTTTTTTTTTGTGGCATTTCAATTGTCGGTGGTTGGTGGTTTTTCTTTTTGCATTGTTCTCGAAACTGCTTCCCTGGGAAACTGGGAAAGTCAAACAGCTGACGAGATGTCACCTCATGAACTCTCTCCTCAGTTTCACACACTCACAAACAGCCACGTTGGCGATCTGACACACACTCTCCCTCTCGCCCATTCTCTTTTTTCTCTCCTTTCGTGCGCGCACACACAAACAGACACACAAGTCTTAGGATTTCTCATCAACTGCTTGTCAAGCCCAACAGCACACAGCGCTGTCTAAACAGGCCGTGAGCAGCTTCTCATATGCGACGACTGACTGTTGCTTTTCAAAGCTACTGACTCTTGATCAGATCTTGTCGAGACATTGGAGCCTTGTGATGGCTGCCGGCCTTCCCCTTCCTTCACCAGTCACAGTAAAAACACGCAGTAAAGGTTTCCGCAGAGTGTGAACACATTCCTCACTTAGTTTTTTTATTTAGCCTACAGCGGCGAGGACTGGAGAAAACGTGTGTGGCGCAATAAAACTCCACTTTAGTAATAATTTCCCCGTAGCAGTACCTGTTTGCGTGCCTGTACCTGGGCCTCACACATGCCTGTTGTGACTGGTCACGCGGTGCTATATGTGGAACATGTATGACCCGAGGTATTATCCTATGTTCGTACAGGGATGTAGCCACGCATGAGTGCCCACACACACATTCTTGGATGTGTACATTACGGACGCGCACACATTTTTTAAAAGCCAACAGTAGCGAAACAAGAGAAGATAGGCCTCTCTGTGAACAACTGACAGAGTGAATTACACGGTGAGCTACATTACACTAGCTTCCTGTCTCACACAACAGTGCTGGATGGCTCTCAGATGGATTTCAGCTGAATCTTGTACAAACAGTGAGTCAATAATGGAGTAATGGCCAATCGTTGAGGATGAACAATTCACAAGTGATTTGCAGAGAAAATGTGTGCGTTGAGGGCACTTTGCACCACAGTCTGTCACCCAGTCAATAGGTTGCATTTGCAGGCCTTGACAACAGAACAGTGTGCAGACAACCACAAAACTGCCCCCGGAATAAAATACTGCCATCGTACATTTGGGCAAACTGGAATATATTTCTAAATACACATACATCAACTTTACTCGGAAACTTAATCCCACATAAAATCTCATGGAAGTCTTGCCTCGGGTTAGGCTTATAACAGAAGTTGAAGGCCAAAATGTAAGTATTTAACTTCGCTTTAAAGGGAAAATCTTCTAGTTTTTGTGCTTAGCATGGGATGAAAACTCTACCCAGAGTACATCAGTACTAACAGTGATGTGGTGGATAATAAGAAGTTCATCCTATTAGCTTTTTTTTATGTTAGCTTTTAGAAATTCTGTTCATGTAACTATGTGATGACTATTAGGTTAGGTTTAGAAATGGACAGCACTTGGTTTGAGTTGGGACAGCTGGGAGTTAACAGCTAAACTTAACCCTATACACACACAAAGGTGTGATAAAAAAAAATTACTCGCAATGTATTTGGTAATATTTCAACTGAATCCGATCTTTTCCCGACCATAAACAACCCTCTTTCATGGCCTAAACAATGCGTCACAATATGTTTAGTAATACTTCAATCAAACCACAGTCCTTGTATAACCATTACCAGTGCTTTTGTTGCTTAAAACTGAAAACCTGTGGGTTTTGGGATGTGAACTCTGGAAAGTTCTGGATTTTATATTTCCATCATTCACCCCAACCACCTCCTGCCTATTGAGGAAAGGAAGAAAAAAGAAAGCACTCTTATATGACAAATTGCATTGAGATTATACATATCGGTGGTTTGCAGAAATGCACAAAGGCAACATTTTTGGGGGTTGGAATAGGACTGAGCCCTTAATATGCGCAGTGACTTGGTATTCCTCATCACTGACAAATCTTAGGAAAAAAAATGTCTAACCTCTGATGAAATGCTGATAATTCTGCCTGTAACGATTCAGGAAGCCATGAAATCAATGACAAATTTGTGTTATGAGCAAACGTACACGACATTTTAATCCTTCAGCACTTTGCCTCTGATATTTATGTCTGTCTCAGGCTCTTTCATTATCATAAAGCGTGTTTAATATTTCTCAGCTGTGTGAGAGGAGCGCCACACTACAGATGATTGAGTGCACTAGATTTAGAGGCTCTCTCTGTCTTCCCCGTCTCTTTCTCCAGCTGTGTCCACGTACTTCAGGACCTGTACACACGACAGAGTCACTGGAGAGAGACGGCAATAGACAGAAGAAGAGTGGGTGGGGGTGGGGGGGCACTGTGCAAGCACTGAGGACATGGTGCCAACCAGAGAGGCCCACCGTGCCTCAGTCCCATCTCTCCAGCTGAGGGCTTTGATTCGCCTGATTGTCTCCAATATTGAGACACACAATAAACACAACACTTGGCGGCCATTTGCAATTCTAATCAGTCCCACTCAACTGGCCTGGACAACCCAGCTACAGCCCTCTGGGATATCACTCATCTGACTGCAAAATAATGACACAATCATCGCCATGGCTACGCTCCTACTGCATCCCATGAGCAGCAGCAGCACAGAGAGGATATTAATACACAGGAGTGCTCTGAGGACTAAATGAATTAGCTAGGAGATTAGCTAGATACCAGGTTAATGAATGTGCCACGCAGGCAACTTCTCCCATCTTGCATTTGGGGAGCGTTCACACCCCCCACCCCCCGAAATCACTAGGGGGAGGCAAGTAGGCAAGCCAGCAGGTCCACACCTGCTTCTGTGGGGCGTGCTGCAACAGGAATTCAATAAACCATCTCCCTTCAACGTGCAATTTTGGCTATGTAAACTTTGAGTGATTGTTTCTTGATAAAGAAGCAAGTTGCAAACTTCAGCATTATCTGATTTTGGCATGAACTAAAGTGATGATGATCCCTCCCGCATGCAAGTTGTGATATGATTGTTATCCACCTTGAACGTCTCTGTTAAGGGTGAACTACTGTAGGTGATGCTGTTTGTTTACCCAATACAGAAGATCATGAATCAGTGCAATTTACAGAGTTTAAGAAGAGATAAGAGTGGCTTTCTTTAACTGTCCTAAAACCATGCATCTGTGAATTATAAGAGCCCATCTGTTGGCTTCTCTGGTGCTGCTTTCACTGACTTGACAACATGATGGTAATAGATGCTTGCAGATAAATGAGAGCAAAGTGACATGTAATCATCCACGTTTTCCTGCCTGATGCTGATGTATTTGCTTTAACAGTCACCCAGAAGATGAGAAACTCAAATTTATTTCACAAAATAACAGACACATTTTATGAAACTGGCTGTTTGACTTGCAAATCATCGGATGATTCATAACACTGAGATCAGGCTTGGATTCTTTGGTTTTCAAGCTTGCACAAGTGCATGCCTGCACACATACATCCGCCTGCATGTATGTGTGTGTGTCAGTGTGTGAACAGACATGTGAATGATATGCCTGTCAGTGAAAGAGATGTCATTATCTGGATGATGTCTGTGCAAGTTGTGACCAAGGCCGGGGTCACAACACGAGTGGGAAGCTGACACAGCGGACAGGAAACATTACTTTCTGATTTCACTCTATGGGGAAAACACTCTTGTCACAATCCACAATGCTACTGTTTGACCTCAGTTTGAGGTTATTGCAATATAACAGAGAAGTATGTGCGTTTGTGTGTGCTGTGCAGTTATGACAAAAGCATGACAGATACCTATCTTCAGACCTTTTTTACCCCATATTCTTTTTTAAAACAACATAGTGGAGATTTTTTAAAGCTTTGTTCAGAAGGCCTTGAAGAGGGGAATTCTGGCAAACCTCTCCCCCTCCCTGTCCTTAGCCTTTGACTTTTTCTGTGTAGCAACAATACAGAGGTTTTAGTTCAGTGTCCTGCAGGCGATCTGTTAGGGCACTGATAAGAGAAGCTGATGGATAGGTTTAATCAGCTGAGCCCAGGGATCAAGACCAAAGGACAGATCAATCAAAAGCGGTGTGGTTTATAAAAGAAACAGGCTTTATCAGTGTTGCAGGGGTCTGTCTGTTTTTCATGGTGTGAAGAGAGCAACATTTACACAGGAAACAAAACTTTAATGAATAAAAATGTATTACAAGCTTTGCCAAACTGGCTTTGAATTACACGCTACAGTCCAGAAAGCACACACTGCAAATAAAAAAAAAGAGCACATCTGCAATCACTACTGCGGGACTATGAAACTCGCGAGCCAACTCTCAAACAAAGCATAAACCTCAACATCCCTGGTCTCTAACATACTAAACACCTACTGACATAAACTGAAGTACAAAAAAACATCAACAAAGCCCTTCTGAAAAATAAAATGTTAACTGAAACTAAATCCGTCCAGAAATCAAAAAGGAAACAGAAAGACAAAAAAAGACAACTGAAAACTATCTCCGACAAACAAACAAAAGATCTTTATATAAGACGGCGCAGGCTGCTGTTATAACTAGGACACTGTTTTTTTTTTTCTTGAATACACGGATGCTCTCTGCGTCTTAAAAGAAGCTTCTTATCAGAGAATTTGACTGACAAGTCTATTCTCTGCTTACAATCTCAGTTCATGATTGTAAAAGACAGCTACACATGTCCCATCCAATCCAAGACAAATTAGTTGCTCTTTCTTTCCTCCCTTGGATGGGAGATCTTATCCAGGCGGACATGCTTAAGTTGTCAGTGGGTTTCTAAAAGCCATATTGAACAGCATATTGACTGATGCAATCGCAGAGACACACATCATTAGGCTCATTAACAGTGAATGTAAAAGGGGAGGACGGCCTAACTGGTGTAGCGGGAGTCTGTGTCTCCTCTGATAACACTCGCCTTTAACAAGCCGAGCGCAGGCAAGATGCAGGCTGTCGGTATTAAAATGAAATGTGTGTGTGTGATGTGTGCGCTAATAAATAGCTTGTTTGACATGATGCTATTCTCATTCACACAGTTTGCTCTGTGATAACCGGGCGGATTGTGGCCTCGTAAAGACGCTCCATGTGTTGTTTTAGGAAGCCATTACAAACTGGGCCGTCTCCATTACAAGGGCTATCTGATCATTATTACTGCCATCTGTAACGTACACTCAAACCTTAATCTGCACAAGCCAACCACAGCTGACTCTGGAGCTAGAGCACACAGTGTCACACTACCTTATGATATATATACTGTATGTGTGGGAGCGCACATCCAAACGTGACACAGCAGCTGTTCCCTCGTCACATTGCGGCTTTCGGGTCAACACGTTTTTAAGTCCGGCCTACTTAAGCGACACAGACCGGAGCTGGTGCAACACACACCAGCTCCAGTCCAGCAGACTTGTCTTATTGTAAAGGGTCGAACTCCCAATGCCCGTGCAATGCAATCGCAATCTCCCTGCCAGAACCGCTCACTTGCTTCAAAGGCTCATCACAGGACGCACATCTAATGCAGAGAGAAGGCCGGTTAAAGCCTCAGCCAGGCACACCGCTTTGAAGCGACTGCTCCGGCCCTTCCAATAGGAGGCAAATCATTTCCCTTTCCTCCCTCTGCCATTGTACAGAGCCATGCACCAGGCAGCTCTATTTGGTGGCCGCATGTGGGGTACCTTCAAGGATCACGCCACTCTGTTCCAATGCAGGGCCACTGCAGGAAATGACACTCTCCAACATGCACCAGTCCCTCTTGACAATAAATATATTCATGCATTCATGTATATTTCAAATAAGAATTTGACTCGGGCCCCGCATAATGCACATGCAAGGCTCAGACTTTGCGATTCTTGACATGGACGAGGTGCTACAATCATAGGTGTATAAATAAATCAGAAAATGCAGCAAACAGAGCTACTAAAAGCAGCAACAGAGGCTCGGGCCTCACAGGACTCGCCGTGGTTTGTCTGCAAAGAAAAGCTTTCATCTCCGAGGCAGGAGAAAAAGACGGGAGGAGTGATGTGTTGGAGGTTGAGGCTGTCATGTTTCACAGTGGGGGGACTTGAGAGACAGATGAGGAGAATAGTGAAAAAGTAGTCAAAGTTTTCAGCACAGGGGGAAAAATAGGAAAGGAGACAGCAAAGAGCAAAAGAGCAACACATATTAAGATAAGCAAGTTGAAACCACAGTGTGAAAAAGAATATTACAGAGTCTTAAGAGGGACAACTAGCACAGCTCCCCGTTAGACGGAGTTACTGCAGTATGCGACGTCGTCTTCTCTGCATAGTTCATAAAGCGAGCGGAGGGGCTTAGGATATTGTGTTTGCTTTAGCAGACCTTCACTCCTACTTCCAATATCAGAGATGAGAGGCTTCCATGGCCAAAGCACATCATGGGGGAGAATAAACACACATCTAATGGGAAACATGTGTGTGTGAGATGAAACGGCCTCCCTTCATATGAATAGTATGAAATATAGACCTGTGTCCTGCCGCGCTCAATCATGCCCGTAAGAACTCGGCGTGGAGGGGAAACGGCAAGACCCCCGACCGACTCTCTCACTCCACACACACACACATACACATACACTCACACACAAGCTGCCAATATGGCCATTCTGGAGCGAATTCATGTGGAGGCCAGAGTCTGACAGTGACATCTCCATTCACTCTTGAATTCTTTTTCTCAACCCAACATGCATGGACACACACACACACACACACACACACACACATGCACACACACACACAGAGCCAGAGGCCATGGGAGGAGGAGCAGTTCTGGGGCATAAAAAAGCCTTTCTCCCTGCCGTGGGTCTCTGTGGGGTTTAGCATGGCATTATGGGAAGATTAGACTTTAGAGTGCTCTACTATCTGATGTCATTGTTGGTTTTACGTTTGTCTGGATGGCTTGTGGAACTCGGACCTGATGGCAGGCACATTTCTCTCCAAACAAAATGCTCCGGGTTGCAGTTGTGATTGATTGCAGCTTCCTATTGTATCTGTCTGGTATGGCTCTATTGGAAGAAGAATTAGTCAGACAAAAACTCATGGAAAACGCTCCACATCTGACTCCATCAATCAAGTCAGCAATCAAAATAATTCAATTAAGAGACTTAAATCCCGCTGGCTTACGAGTCCCTGGTCCAATAGCCCAGAGACAAACTCAATTTACTGACAATCCATATATGATAGCATTAGCTCCACTTTAAGGCTCAAATCGTTTTCCATTACTTACATCTTCTAAATATCAGGGGAAATGCTAAGGCAATAGCGGAGTTATGTTGTTTACTTAAAACAGAGGACAACTCAGAAGGAATAAAAACAAGGTAAACAAGAGGCAACTTCAAATACAAAATGAAATTGCAGTCAGGCTGTCCAGACGACAAAAACTAATTTGCAAGTAGTTTGGAGGACGGATTTATTTGCAAAACACAAGAAACTTTAGAAATGTTTTATAGATGGAGTAAATACTTCAGAGATGGTGGATTGTGGAGAGACTGGGAGAGGGAGGTCGCTGAATATGTGTGTAATTGTCTTTTTCCCCCCGTTTCCGAGGTGTGAAAGGGAATGCAGGGTTGCACTGGGGCGTCCCAGGGAGAGGCGATTGAAGCGTCAGTCACAGCTGCCACACAGAGCCCCGGCGCGCAGCAAATCCCAGGCCCGGCCCTTGTGGTGGCAAAGGGGGCCGGGGCCGGGCCGTTTCAGGGGGGGAGGTGGGGGGTGCAGCAGGAGTCCCACAGGCCTTTTCTTCCAACTCCTCTCACCAGCACAAGGGGGACTGGGATCATGCTGGGAGTTTGCTTAGAAAAGGCTGAGCCAAGACTTTGGTAGAATGGGTTAACGGAGGCATGCATACACACACACACACACACACACATACACACACACATACACATACTTAATGCTTTTTGGGCTGTCTGTCTCGCCCGTAGGCATTGTGGGAAAAAAAAAGATGAAGTAGTGCTGGAAAAAAAAAAAAAATCGAAGATAAATCAAAGTTTCAGTTAACATCAGAACATTCGGGGCACGCATTTACAGAGACACGCAGATCCGGAGAACAAGAAAGGGAACTGCTCAAACTAGATTACTGGAGAACTGAGTGGGTCCTGCTCGATGCCTGGGGAGCCTAATAGTGCTAAAGTCCTGAGGATTATACACTGTGCCATTTCCATGCTCCCCTAATAGTCTCCATGTCCTGCCTCTGTACCGCTCCGCCCACTGCCAGGTTTTGGATGCAGCCTCTGAACGACCTGGACAGGTTCTGTATTCTGATTGGAAGGCGGG
>JAPTMW010000002.1:33784439-33794869 GCA_029822955.1 Ostorhinchus angustatus
TTGACATATTTTTACACTGCATAATTAACACTCAGAAATTTACTGTGTACATTTTGAAAATACACAATTCAAAAGTCCAAACCCCTTTCTTCAGACGTCCCCCCCGAAGCCACGCCTCCAGAAGACTGGCACCTGCGATGCTTGTTCCCGAGGGTTCACGAGCGCTGCGCAGCAACAATTCGCACGGCTCCGACTCCGCTCCATGCGTACCTCATTCAGTCTCCTCCAACACCCCCTGCTCTTACAGAACAGCCCCAGCTCATACCTATCTGGCTAACGTTACACTGGCTAAACAGTTTTCCAGTGAACTTTACATCCTAATATTGCTAATATAGCTAGCCAAGCACTAGCTTCGTTTCCTGTACTAGTGCTCCAAACCTCTGAGGACACAGGAGGGGGGAGGGACAAATGGCAGTTAAGTTTGATAGACATATCACCGCTCAATCATTTCAAGTGGGTGCTCAAAATGATTGGATGGTGTTTTTTCAGTCCTGTCCGTTCCACAGATGACTATTTTTTTTATTTTTGTGTTAGGGCATTTAATTAATTGGTTGTAATCGGGGTGTGAAGGGGATTTTAAGCAATATAGTTAAAAAAAAAAAAAAAAAAAGCTCCAGGAAAACATCTTGTACACCTTTAATATCTGGGAGAGTTAAAAGGATCTTAATGCAAAAATAAATGAATAAATCTTTAATTTTGTCCACATCATTTTAGTGGAAGTAGTTCAATAGCGAGTGGTGTCCAGTGTTAAAGTGCATTTTTGTTACCTACTATGTTTGAGTGTGGATGACAGTTAATATTTGATAAACTAAAAAAAGGGCAATACATGCAAGGTGTGCAGACATTTCTTGTGGATTGCAATCTTCAGCTTTATTGCTAGATATCACTAAATACCACACACTAAACCTTTTTTGGTAATATTTTTGTCATATCTCACAAGTGCTTTATTCAGTCATTCCAAGTTTTTAACACTGTTCGTAAATATTATTGGAGTCTGTGTATGTGTGTGCACGTGTGCCTGTACTTCAGTGTGATTGTTTGGATGCTAATGTGAATGCTTGGGTGTGTGACGATGGCTGCACAGGAGTGGGAGGTGATGAACATGTAGGTATGTGACTTAAGGGGGGTGGGCGTGGAGGGGGAATGGGGGTGAGGATGTGGGTTGTTGGGTCCCCTATCTATAAGCACATTTGCTTTTTTGGGGTTCCCTTTCACGTACATCTGTTGTTAACTGCTCATGTATAGTATATTTTCCTTTCTGTGCATGAATACAAATATCTGAAGTCTAAAAACAGTTGAAAGCACCAGATTCCTTCTAAGCAGGTTTATTAAATGGAACTACAGCACTGTGCTGAAGTCTTAGGTCTGCAGGTTATAAAAAGCACACATCTTTATTTCTCAGTCTCCTTTTTTAAGATACAATAAGACACAGGAAATATATGCACGGTATTAAAACAGAGAACTCTGAAGTAAGTAGTTTCCACTGGTTAAAGTCAGTATTTAATCGGCAAGAGTAGAAATCTAAGCAAGTCTGACAAGAGAGAATTTGTGATGGTCAAATAATTGGTTCATCTTGTGGAACTATACCAATGTAAAGTGGTTATTACCTGCCAAAAGTGGCCTAAAGGACACCCTCAACCAGTCAAGCATCTACAGGAGCAGAACATTATTCCCACCTGTCTGATATTGTGTAGGTCAGGATTTTCCCGATTCTGCGATACACCACCGCTGAATTCTCAGCACAACGTGATGTGCAAAATTTTATTATAAGTCGTTAGCAGCTAGTTAACCAACTTGGCTTTTGCTTTAGACGTCATACTGCAACCTCCTCCCTTCCTCCCCTCTCTGCCTACGGTACTGAAGCAAATGATCTGGACTCCATATAGAATGGAGAAGAAACACAGTAGAACCAGGCGCATTCAGTAGCAGTGTTTTCAAACCGACATAGAACTGTGCCGTGCCTGTCCCCGAATAATCTCAAACCGACTAACATGTTCACACCGAAAGTCAGAGCGTTCAGGAACCGAAAATTTGGTTCTCACAATGCGTTCGCATCTGCATGTCCTTGACTGTGAAACAGCCCAAACTGGTACTGATGTTAATTCCTTTTGTTTTTCAAGCCAGGCTGTGAATTGATGTAGTGAAACGTGCCAGGGTCAGTCTGACTCCAGCATAAAATAATGAACCCACTTTTCTAAAGAGTTGAAACATTGGCTGATGACTTTCTGGCATGAGACAAGAAGAATAAGCATTTGTCAACTTACTGCATGTGTTTCAGTCAACACCCTTTTTCTAAATTTCCCATTGGACTTGTGGCCAACATGAAATCCATAAATAAAGTACTTTGCAAAAGTCTTAAACCACCATTATGTTTGCTGTTTTAGCAAAGTTGTAAACGCCACACAAAAGCATTTGTCAGTCTCTGTATTAGTATACATCAGCCATAACACTGTGACGACTGACAGGAGAAGTGGTGATAATATTGATTATTTCATTATAATGACATCTTTCACTGGATTAAATCTATTAGTAAGTGAACATTTATCCTATAATGTGTTGGAACCAGCACAATGAGCAGCCAAAGGGCCTGAGCGACTTTCCCCGGGTCCATGTTGGAACGGTGATGACTGCATCAGCATCTCCACAACTGCAGGTATTATTGGGTGTTCCTGGTCTGCAGTTAGTAGTGATCAAAAATGGACACAAGAGGAACATCCCAATCTCACAATGCTTGAGCATCTGGATGAACAAGTCCAATCCCTCCCATTTCACAACATCCAGGACTTCAGGGATCTGCTGCTAATGTTTCGGTCCAGATGCCACAGCACACCTTCAGAGCTCTGGTGGAATGTAGGCCTCGGGTCAGAGCTGGTTTTGTGGAAAAAGGGGAACCTACACCAGTGTTTCCTCTTGCATTTTTGTAGCAGCGGTGCCGTGTCAGTAACCTAGCAACACTAAGGGAGAGAAGAGGAAAATGTAGCAAAATAACCCTTTAAATTGTGACTTCTGGTGAGTTTTGTGGAAAGAAATTGACAAATTGCAACTTACCCATCACCAGTTTCAAGTAATCTTAAACTAGTTACCTCATTTAGTTACAATTTTGTATTGATTTTCAGCCTTAATTATAACAAAAAGACACTAGGCAAAAATAATGGTGTCACAGATGAGGATTTATTTAAGCCAATTTAAAAGCATAGGCCACATCTCCTATTTGAACATTTGAAGAAAAAAAAAAAGGGAGATGACGTATTGCTACTGTTTTGTCCCTCGACACTTACCATAGATGTAGTAGGACTGAAGCATGATGGGATAGATTGTAGGAGAAAAAAAATGTGTGTCCTAAAGTGAATGTATGAACAGCACTAAAGATGACACACACTCAAAAAACGATTTTTATTTAATGTAACAAGAACATTACAACTCAGTTTCTCTGCTACTTTCTACACTCATGTTTTCAAGGTTTGTTTATTTTATCACTTCTGACCCGGATCAACCTGGTGACGTCTACCCGTGTCATCACGGTCACCATGGAAACTGCAGACAAACCCACATGGGCCTTTTATATGCAGCCCAAATGTAACCTTTCTGGGGCCCACATGGACATGCTAGCTGGGGGACTATGTTTCAATGAAAAAAGGTCTGATGTGGTCTGATGAGTCCAGATTGACCCTGTTCCAGAGTGATGGGTGCATCAGGGTGAGAAGAGAGGTGGATGAAGTGTTTACCCATCATGCCTTGTGCCTACAGTACAAGACTGTGGGAGCATTAGTAGGATCTGAGGTTGGTTCAGTTGATCAGGTCTAGCTTCAGTGTTTTTATTTATTTATTTAATGTATTTTTCCAAAATAATGTCACTGCAAATGTCAAATGTACAGTTCAATAAAATATCTTTTTTGGTAAATTAAAGTTCTATATGGAAGATTTATTCTTGGAGTCTGTTTTGTGCTTGGATTAAGTCGTCTGTTTAATATTTATTTCTAAGCCAACAGTAGTAGTGTTTCACACTTTTGCTTAGGAGCAAACCAGAGGCATTGAAGAACTCTATTTTCACGGATGTAGGCCATCTTAGTTATCTTAGAAATGCAGCTGACATTTAACCGCAGCAAAACAGAACTCAACAGAAACAGCTCATAAGCACACGAACAGGATCTGATTATACACATCAACCTTTAAACTAGTAGAAATTACTAGAAAGAAGTGATGGTAAATAAGCATTAATTATTATTAATGCTTTGGGAATGACTTTTACATAGCTGTTTCTTATTCGCCCCAGGGACCCGTGGATGTCATCGTTACATGTTATATTCATAGGCAAGATGAGGGTTAATTTGAGATGATGATCGGTAATTTATGAAGGTGGTGGTTTCACCTCTCAAAACAAAAGCAACCGTTGGCAGATAAATAGGTAATTCTGCTTCTTGTATCGCGCATTACTCTCCTGAGAAATGATTAACCACGGGCCTTATGCATCTGATGTGAAATTTATATATGCACAGAGATGCTTCAAGTCACTGTTTTCCCCTGAAATTAAAGCAACTGGATGTCGATCTGCCAGCAGACGCTGTATGGAAAGAAATGAAATGCAATTTGTTGAACTGCAGGTTTTGTCTGTAACAAATCAACATTTCATATCTTGGGATATATTCATTCATAATAATGTGACAATGTGTTAAAAAACAATAATAATATCACATCTAATGTTGGCTGGATTGAACTTAAAAGGATTTAGAAAGTGATACGTAATAGACAATTGTAAACACAGTCATGGCAGTAACAAAAAAGAAGTGTTATATTTTCCAAGAGAAGATGATTATACATATTGGAAGGTTATTGTATGAATGAAGGAAATGAATTTAGAGCCGTGATAGGAAGCTCCAGTAGGATCAGAGATGGGGATCTGTGAGAGTGAGTAGAAAGTGCCACAGTGAACATATATATATATATATATATACACGTTTCATTTAACAGTACCAGTGATGGTAATGTCAGCACCACAGATAAGGAGCCAGAGCAATGATTATGTGAATTGGACTGATTATATGTTAAAGGGGGATGAAAGAAAAGCATAGTGCTGAGATCGAAAAGGAACTTACAGAAGGGAAGGAGACGGGAAGAAACATATACTGTAGCTTTTGATGGTACAAGTTCAAAAGCATGATAAGAAAATGATCGTTGATAAGGATATTCGAGGGAGGATACCTGGAACAGACTCATCTTCATCAACCTGAAGGACTGTTCCCCAAGAAGGAACACACTACTCTAAAAAAACACTACAGTGGAGAAAAAAATCAGCACTAAAGCTTGATAGTGTTAGACAGACACTACCTTTCAGTGGAATGTGCTTTGGTTAATTTTATGTAAAGTGGGAGAAAGTAGAGGCTGTAACTACATGGTACCAGCTTTTTTGCATTTCTATTACATTAAAGGATAGAATCTGGTACCCGGTACTAGTTTTTTGGTATCTGCTCCACCGAGGTTCCAAAAAAAAAAAAAAAAAAAGAGGCAGACAAGCAAGAAAATCAAAACAGTCAAGTTATAAAATTGGGCCCAAAGTCTGAACCTGCCCCCTGTTCCCCTCCCACATTCAGCCTAAACATCCAAAGTATTTTCATTATGTAAAATGTATCAATACAAAGAAGCCTTGGCTAAAAAATATGGATCTTGACTTGTGTGTTTCTTGCTAAACAGGGTGTAAAATTCACTTTTTACCAAAAACTTTACCGGCCAAAAACATTTTTCACCAGCCAAATAAAAAAAACATACCTAATTTGACTTAAAATAATAACCATTCCATTTTATTGTGAAAATCCAACTTAAGAATCATTTAAAGAATACAGTTATTGACAGATGTAATTAGATTATTATTTTATTAGGTTATATCTCATTTCAAGGTGACTGCTGCATCATCATGTAATAATATTCAAAAGTGTAACCTTTTGCATCGACTGCGTGAGACAAATGTTCGCAGCTTTAACAGGAATGTTCGGTTAATCTGCAGGAAAAACCCTGAACATGGTGAAAAGTTTTGGTTTTCTTGGGTCACTGACTTCATGACCCAGGCTGAGCTCCCAGGCTGTGAGGTTTTTAAGCTGTTACTGAGGCATTTAGACTCTTCATGGTCCTCAATACTGTCCAACTTCATGTTCGCTGTGCCAACAACAAATGCGTTTTGCTTCTGTTTCTCTTTTGTGTTTGCGCCAAAGGCTGCAGCTCATGGTGTTGTCGATCGGGTCGTAAGTCAGCCAGGACCGAGGTTGGCTAGCCACATCAATTTTCCAGTTTTCTTTGAAAAGTTGTAGTGACATTATTCCGTTTAGCCGTCTGTTCCTCTTCTTGTTTGTCTCCTACCTCTTTGTTTTTCCTTTTTGCTTGTGGTGGCTTCACGCCGGGAATGTGTCGCCACATCCTTGAAACGCTCTTCCTGCCGTGCTTGTTTAAACAAAGTGAAAGAACAGAACTGCAGTCGCTGACATCACACTGTTCCCAGCGTACCAAAACACAACAGAAGTACAGTGCGCCGCGAGGGTCAAAATAGGCTGACAGCCGGCGGGAATGGACAAATGTATGAAAACGAAAACTCACATGCAATTCCAAATTTTCCATCGACCACTGGTGTGTGTGTGTGTTTATGTTTTACACACCAAACTAATATTAGACCCGCCATTGGTGTTTGACAGGTGTTAACTTTACACCCTGTTGCTAAATCTCAGTCTGCATCATACATTCAAAATTTTACAAAGATTTTAAGTAAAAAAACATTTAACAATGCATCATCAAGTGTCAACATTCAATATGGAAACCCAATATCAAAAACATCAAATATTCTTAAAATGGAGGCATTTTTGCAGCCTTGTGAGGTTCTCAGTTATACAACTAAGAAAATAATGTACATAAATCAACAGACGGGAAACCAACATTTTCAGTAAGTTTTGAGTATCTGAATTACTGAACTCTTGTACAGTCCAGTAGCTGTTTTAAAATCACTCAATAACCCATAATATTACCAAATCCACTGAGCTACAATATGAAAAAAAAAAAAACAGCTTACTGGTTACCAATGAAATAAGCAAAAGTTTACAAAGTTGAGTTAGGATGCACCCCTGGCAACTGATAGCAAACAAAAATGTTGTGAGGAAAAACTCACTGTGTAACATTTGAAACACTGAACAGAACTGTTTTTACATGCAACTGTTTCCTTTAAAAAAAAAAAAAAAAGTTCTTTTTTAGTTTCTCTAAGGAACATTTCAGGTCAAAGTCTTTTCTATTTCTCAAACAGCAACACTTGACCTTTTGGTCCCTGGATGACTCATGTGAAAGCAGGGTTTTCAGTGCCTGAGCTTTTCTTCAGACTGTTTCCATCAAACTCCATGATGATCTTCTGCAGAGCTTCGAAGGTGTATCTTAGCTCTCATCGGTAGCTTAGGTTGAGTGCATTAACCTGAGCGAACAGCATCGCAACAGCAAATGGGACATTCCCCAAATCATCCAGAACTTGGACCCCCTCCAAGGTGATACCCACATCGTCTAGGTTATCCTCTGGCTCTGGACCCTGTTTTCAAATGGAATAATTTCATAGATCATCTCCATTTCAGCCTGGGTTCTTTCAACACCTGCATCCTGTAGAAAAAAAAGGCAATTTTCATTCACGTTACACTTGTCCCTGTTATTAAATGTAAACAAGACCACTGTAAAGAGTTATTATTCATTGACTTTATATAATCAAAGAATATAATTGCAT
Source organism: Ostorhinchus angustatus (assembly GCA_029822955.1). Classification (NCBI taxonomy): domain Eukaryota; kingdom Metazoa; phylum Chordata; class Actinopteri; order Kurtiformes; family Apogonidae; genus Ostorhinchus; species Ostorhinchus angustatus. Next base: position 33,792,178 of record JAPTMW010000002.1, read on the forward strand.
TGTTTTTTTAGTCAATGACAAATGTCAGAATAAGGTCTGGAGGGTCAAAACTAATTCCATACCATGTGTTCTTTCACCAGCTTCTCAGGCTCTTCATTGAAGTAGACGCACAGGACTTTGAGGATACACTCTCCTCTGACGTCAGTAATGTTGGTCTGAGGAGTCCCAGTCAAGTTAGGCGATAAAACAGAAAAAATCAGGAACCTCATTTAAAATAATTCAAACGTAGGTAAGCATTGGTAACTCTAGTGTCCGATAAACTTTTTCAAGTCTAAATCCAAACTTTCCAAACTAAAAATATGTGCAAATCTTTAGTTTTCATTAAATAATGTCTTATTTACTGGAGACAAATTTCGATGTAATCTGTTTTTTTCTATTTAAATGTCAAGTTTTCAAATAAATTAATAAAAAATTAAATTATTAAAGCTGTACAGGTTTGACAGTCAAACGTTTCCATTACCATACCTGGGATATGGGAACCATGATGCACCACTTCTGCTGCAGAGTGAGCATCCAGCCCAGAAAAGAACCCGACACCAAACTGACTGTTGTAATCCTCTAGAATTCTGCAGTTGCCTTAACACAAATACAAGTTTATAAATCATAACACTGAAACATCCATTTAGTTAAATAATTGCCATCTTTCACCAAACCTTGAATCAGTTTAGCTGTTATTTTAATGGCTCGCTCATATTTGCACACTGTACATTGAGCCTAAAGGTTTAAGGGCATTAATAGTCATTGGAATATGAACATATGTGATGAACTTGTTGCAAGTGACACCTGAGAGGGAAGGAAATGAAACATACACACCCACAGCAGAGCTATACTTATGGTAAACAAGCAGCATTTAACCAGTCTGGTGGATCCCTGGATCAGTTTTCATTTTGACACCAAAATATAAGACGAAAAATGTGATAACAGTGATTACTCTACACCAGTTCTGCTGCAGTCTTTTCAGATCTTTAGATGTTAAAGTATCCTTTTCATTCTGGTAAACTATTATTGTTTTGAAACGGTAAGTTAGTTAACGTTAAAGATACCGTGACGACCAACCCAATGACACAGTTTATTTTTTTGACTAAAATGTCAGAAGGTTTTACAGATTAAAACTAGACTAGCCACCCTCCTGGATCCAACTCTCCACATGTCGAAGTCCAAGACACTGAACCCTAAACTGCTCCCAGGAACTGCTCCCAACACCAGTCAAGGGGGGTGGGACCTTCCTGTGTGGAGTTTACATGTTTTCCCTGTGTTTGTGTGGGTTCTCCCCGGGTACTCCGCCTCCTTTCCACCATCCAAAGACATGATAGGTTAATCAGTTAATCTAAATTGTCCATAAGTGTGAGAGTGATTGTTTGTCTCTACGTCAGCCCTGTGATGAACTGGTGACAGGCTCCAGCGATCCCCGTGAGGATGAAGTGGGTTCAGATAAAAATAATAATAGTATCTACTTGAATTTCGTTTTTAAAAAGGAGTAAAATAATGCTTGAGGTGTAATATATTTTCTGTAAAGTAGAAACTGTAGACTTATTACCCACACCTGCAGTATTTGTTTATCGCAAGAAATCTCATCACAGCATCAAACAGTTGTCACAGATTGCAAAATGTTCCATTACCAATAGGCTGCCCGTACATATGACTGGAATAGAACATATTCCAGTCAAAGTAAACCGGTGCTGTGCTTTTTTTTATTTTTTATTTTTTATTGTTACCTCACGTACACAGAGGAGAGCTGGCCTCCTCGTTTTGAAATAAGCCGTCATGGGTGCATCTCCAACCATTTCTTGCCTTCTGTGTGTAAAGGTTCTATCCATCATGGCTGCCACTGTGTCCTGTTCCTTCTCTTTACTTCCAAAAGAAAGCTCTCTCTTCTCGTTTCAAGCATCTCTACCACCAGTTGAGAAGATGGAGCAGTAATTCACCTCAGCTTTGCTTGGCTTTTTAACACCAAAAGCAGGATAACATTTGTCTGCAGGTTTATTGTTTAGGGAGTTCAGTTCAACCTCTGGGCATCCAAACCGCCTCAGCATCCATCTGGAGTCTGGAAGCTTGTACTTTAAGCTCATCTTCCAACCGTCGTATCCAGTGGTAGAGCCTGGTTCTTTCAAACATGGATGAGATGATACAAGGGCTTCTGCTACATCTGCAAACTCCTGGTCAGATGGATACGCCTCGTGTACCATCGCTTCAGCTAAACTGTCCACAAAGGCAGTTTTTAGTCTATTTTCAGGATTCAACAAAGCTCCGGTTTCTTTGAATCCAGTCTTGGCTTTATCCAGCTCCAGCTCACAATCACACAGGAGTCGGAGTACAAGGAAAACAACAGAGGAACAGAGGACATCCAGAGGAAAGGAATCCACGGTATCAAACGTCACTACTACCTTGGCTGACGAATAGGGCCTGTTGCACATTTACTGCCACCTTCTGCTCTGGAGTGGTATAGCAGATGGGATTCCAACCTAAACCCAGTAGGTCCGTGTTTTTCAACCTTGGGGTCAGGACCCCACATGGGGTCACCTGAAATTTGTAGTAATTCATAAAAATAAAAACTTTCTAATAAAAAATATATGTTGAGTTGACAGAGGCAATCACAATCCATAAAAGACAAACTATGAGTGTGAAACTGAAGCACTGTGGTTCTGTTTATCTGTCACATGTTCACTGTGGTCGGTTTCAGATGCTGCAGCTC
>JAPTMW010000003.1:262736-275743 GCA_029822955.1 Ostorhinchus angustatus
AAATAAATAAATAAATAAATAAACGCGGATGATTTTATAACCTCCTGGCGGAGGTAATGAATGTGGGTCATTTTGACCCACCTATGGAGGCTTGGAGTAGTAATACAAAAACTATAATTACATCAAATCTATAAAAGGTAAGCTGAACATCTTAAATGGCATGTCAAGAACATGTATTTGAGGAATACCTGGAATATGAAATAATAACCTTTCATTACAAAGACTTTACAATGAAACAGCCCACTTATGCATCTAAGGGTTCGTAAAACTAGCATCTGAGCATGTGTCATTTCCTGCCAATCCCAACGTCTGACTAGAGCCCGACAAATGCCCAACAAAATAAAACTACACAGGTGGAGATTTGAACCTCTATTGGCTGCATTCGACCGTGACCTTTGACCTCTTTATGAGCCGAGCAGAGTGAGATTTCAATGGCGAACGCAGAGCGGATTCAATAAACTACAGGAATGAGTGACATTTACAATGAATGGGGTCAAGACCTGCAGTAAAAAACGGAATCAACCTGCAGCCGCGAAACCGCAACCAGACACACACACACACACACACACGCACACACACATGCACACACACACACACACACACACACACACCCGTTGGAACAGGTGAACGGTCACCTGACACCGATCTGATCAATGAACTGCTCCTCTCAGTTCGACCTCTGATAAAATTCCATGGAAACGCCTTATTTATGATGTTCACACTGTGTTTGACGGATAAAAATGACCTCCAGTTAATCGCCACGCCGACGTCACCTCCAAAAGGTTTGATGACGTTAAATGAAGTAACAAAACAAGTGGGACGGACCAAAGCGAAGCCCTCAGTTACCACGGCAACCGCTGTTCTGTCTGTGTTGGGTCAGTGGATCTGTTGGTTATTGGATTTTATTTTCAGAAACAAAAGAAAAACTAGTCATTAACTGATTTTCGTTTTAAAATAGAAGAATTAAAATTGAATTTTAAGGCGTTTTTTGTTTTTCAGTGTCAAAACAGATAAACCAAATTTAAAAAGCAGACAGATTTTCATTTCTCTTTCTAATTACAAAAAAGAAATTACTCCCTGACAAACAGAAAAACAGACCAAAAACACCTGCTTTTTTTCATTTTCTGAGACCGGATGTTGTCATTTTCAAGGAGAGAAAATGTCACAAAGATTCTGACGAACGATGAGTTTGTACGAATCTTCTGGGTCGTACGGAATCTGGAGTTCGTAGACATTTGTGGAGGACACATGTCTACGATGTTCAGATTTTGTACAAAGGGACAAACTTTATTTTTTGTTATTAGAAAAAGAAAACGATATCCATCCTTTTTAAAATTTGGTTTATCTGTTTTGACACTGAAGAAAAACGCCTTGAAATTAAATTTTAATTCATCTATTTTAAAATGAAAATCAACTAACCACTAGTTTTGTTTTGTTGTTTCTGAAAAGAAAATCCAATTACCAACAGATCCACTGACCAGACAGTGCCAACCCATGGATCTAATGCTTAAAACTGGATGCAGTACTGCCACTAGTGGCCACTTGTGGTACTGCAGCAGAAAAAACTACATCTGGAATGATAGAAGTAAACCCACTGACAAATGAAAACAATGACTTTTTATTATCAGTTTCTATAAAATGACAGCATGGAATTCAGGTTGGAATAAATCACTATTTTTGGCGAATAAATTCCATAAATTGTGGGAAAAATTAACTTTTCCACAATATTCTAGTCACTTCCTTTCACTCTCCAACTGATCTTTATTTCATATTGAAGAAAACGCAGACAAAACAGAGATTTTAATGAATAACAAAACCTACAAACTAAAAAATTATGCCACAACAAAAGTAAACCACACCCCAAGAATAAAAAGGGAAAAACTGTGTTGGAAATAATGTTTTAACCCCCGAGGAGGACTAATATCTGAGTCACAGCGCAGCCTTAAAATAAGAAAAACCAGGATGATTCACCAAACAAACATCTGTGTGAACTGGATCGTAATAAGAAAACACGCATCGCCTTCAGATACAGGTTTGTGTTTATCCCAGCAGGCGTTTAATATTCCAGGAACATGTCGATGTTGGATGATTTTGGTTTCATTTGGCTCTTTATATATATTTCCTCTGTCAACCCAAGATGTTTTCAGACAAAAATGTACGATTAAAGGGTTGAAATATGTGATGAGTGGATTTTGTGTCTGTGTTGTGTTTATATTTGAATAGAATAGATCTTTATTGTCACTGTTACAGGAATAATGATAATCAGGTTAGAAGCAGAAACAATTCAAATGCAAAGAGACTGAATAAAAATATCACACAATATTATACTGAAGATGTATACTGAAAAATAATATTGAAAATATATAAAAACTACAAAGAACTACTAAAATATAGAAAAAGCCAACTCTATACTATAGATAAAAGAAACATATAAGGATATATACAGGCAGTATAGGATATGTACAAGGTAAAAAAAAAAAAAAAAAAGACCAAACATTCACAAAATTAACAAAATGACCAAAAATGAATGAAATAAAAACAAAATTAGTAAAATTAACAACGTAATCAATAAAATGAGTTAAGATTAACAAAACAATCAACAAAATCAACAAATAAATCACAAAAAGAATAAAATAATAAATTGAACAAATTAATCAACAAAATGAACAGAGTAATCAACAAATTGAATATCACACAAAATTATACTGAAAATATATGCTGAAAACTACTGACAATATACAAAAACTACAAACACTAAAAATATATAAAAACCCAACTCAAAACTACAGATAAAAGAAATACATGCAACGTATAAAGATATATACAGGAAGTATAGGATATGTACAAGGAAATGACCAAACGAACAAAATAATCAACACAATGACCAACAATATATGAAATAATCAAACAAAATTAATACAAAATTAACAAAAAAATCAACAAAATGAACAAATTAATCACATAAATAATAATATTATCAACAAATTGAACAAAAATGAACAAAATAATCAAATGAATGAATGTCACACAAAATTATACTGAAAATATACACTGAAAATATTGACAATATTCAAAAACTACAAAGAAAAACATAAATATATAAAAACCCAATTCTATACTACAGATAAAAAACTACATACACCATATAAAGCTATATATACAGGCAGTATAAGATATGTACAAGGTAAAATGACCAAAACAAGGTTCAGAGCTTGTGATGGTTGTAAATGTGTTAAATGTGTGTGTGGGCAGGAGGAAGGGGCTCATAACAATGATCCGCTTCATTAGTTCTCAGAGAGGTTTGTGATGGTATCGCTGTTCCCGTCATCGTACTCGAGCATGTTGATGACAGTATTAGAGTTTAAAAAGGACCCCATCATCAGCAGCATGGTGCTAATGGAGCAGACGGGAACCAAACTCATATTAACGCAGGAATAGAGGGGGTGGACGCAGCAACGCAAACACACTGAACACAATGGAAAACCCAGTAAACCTGTAGTTCAAAGGAAGACACAGGATGCACACCAGACTCAACAACAGGCAGAAAAATCCCAGTAAACGTCTACGACTCACTGGTCCAGGGGTGTCGAACTCATTTTGCTTCAAAAAGAAATACATTAATAACATAATAACTTATAAATAATGACAACTCTAAGTTTGTCTTGGTTTTAGTGCAACGAAAAACATTAAATTATGAAAACATTTACATTTCCAAAGAAAAAGAATCTTTTTTGAGTCTGTGGGATGTCACAGACTATTGTGTCAGATCAGTGCCTGTCATTAAAGCTAAATTAAACACAAGTACAGGACTGGATCTATCACAAGTACTGACAGAGTACTTCTGACCAGGCTGGAGCAGAACTTCATGTGCTGAAGTAAGCCCAACATTCATACAATACGAAAACCATCCTTCGATTAAGTAAAAAGTATATAAATTACATAGTTTCCCTAAATGCCGCATAGTTCTTGTGGTCCCGTTTTTTCATATGTACCTTGAACGCCTCATACAGATGGCGCGGCCGTTTGTGTAATGTGATGCAAACTGTGGCTGATTAAAACACAAAACAATGAAGAAAGCGACTCAGACACACAAATAATAAATAATGGAAGTTATTGACAACTTGTAGTAGCAATCTCTAGATTTATAGTGGACAAAAGTACGGTTGTACTTCTTAAGTTGTGACGGAGGCGAGTCCGCTGTCTTCGCCCGCTGAACATCCGGGTAAGTTAGCAGCGCCGGTTAGCTTAGCATGACACGATTTAACCTGGTTAATGCTTTTATTGGGTGAAGGTAGAATGTAACATGTTATATGAAAGAATGCATGTCTAAAACCAGTTAGAATATGAAACTTGTTATGATCTTAAGATGGATTTTTTTTAGTTGAGTTGTGGTGGAGCTAAGCTAACTTGCGGCTAACATGGCGCCTGTTCTCCACTCCTGTGGCTGTGTTGACTTTAGACTGGCAGGTGCTCCGCCATTTTAACTGAGTCTAAACACAATTAAATGATCATATGCGTTTTGTCAGGCATTTTATATTTATTTATTTTTATTGGCACAAATCCATTTACAGAACTAGAGTGGGACAATGTTACAGAAGATTAGAACATAAATATATTAGGAGACATAGTGGAATGATAAAAGAGAACTATTGAAAATATCCAAACAAAAAAATATGTGACAGTATATTAGAGCACAAAAGACCAAGGCAAGATACAATTAAAACAGCAAGGACTTAGATAAACTAAAAGTTTTCTGGCTTTGTTGGACATTTTTTCAATAAACTTAAGAGATTTGTAGTAATTAATAAAATCACATCTAAACAAATTAAAGGAAGGGATTGTGTTTTTCTACTTAAAACAATGAATATGAAATTTATCAGTTGTCTCAGGTACTATACTGGAAGATAATAACATTATTGATGTTATTACACACTCTGTAATTACAGAGAAATTTGTCTAACGGCTGCAAGAAAGAGTCATTTTATACCCTTAATACCACAACATAGTACTTAACATTAGCATTAGCTTTAGCAATTAGCATAAGCACATTTCACACATAGCAGTAACTTTGGGACTTCATCAGCACCTGGTCAAAGACAGGAGGATTAACCAATAAAAACAGCAGAGAACAGGTAAACTCCACAGCAGAGGACTTCTCTGAAGCTTAGAAACTGAACTTGAGTTTCTCTTGAAGTATAAAATGTCCAGACTAACTTTTTTCTTGTTCTTAAAACCTGGAGAAAACAAATAAATGTTTGTTCCTGCAGATAATGGAATAACCTGAAGTGCCCTAGAACTGCCCTGAACCTGCTCCAGTGTGCAGGTCAGGTTTGTATTCTTTTTTGTGGATTCCCTTCTGAGCTGTTTGATTCTCCTGGGATGCTGCCTAGAGGACGGACCAGGATGTCCATCTTTTCCATGGAGGCTGGTAGGATTCTGATCAGTGGAACAAAAATTCTCGAGGATACATTTTTATTGTGTTCTTATTTTTTTTCTCCTGGGATGTCAGAAGTTGCAGTTGGGTCCAACATTTAAAACTACGTAAATGACTGGAAACACAAGTCTTTTAAATTTGAAGATGAATATCAGACACTGAGACACACAAAACAAATGAACACTGAAGGTGAATCTGAAACTGGAAAAGGACAGTGATGACTAAACTGAAGGTGATTTTTCAAAATGAGAGCACAAAGGAGAAACTGCTAACAGGAAATAGCTGTGAACTGAGTTTATAACTGTTAATGGTGAATTTCTTCCAAATCTGATCTGATGTATTTTCTAACATTAGACCCCCGTGCGTGCTGATCCAGACCCCTGTCTACATCCACGTGACCCCTTTGAACATCATTCCTTACATTAGTACCATTACTTCATGGTACCGAACAAAGCAGGTACACACACTGTTTATTTTATTTATTTCGAATATAACCTTAAAACCAAACAATAAAAGGATTTATTTAAAAAGAAAGTCAAACATTTGAAAAGGAGCGGGATGAAGTTTAACCTATAATCTCCTGCCCGCGTACCTCATCCTTCTACCTACCCTAAATTCCTATGTCAAATCTCATAAGAAACTCAAAAATCCTACACATAACAGACTAAATTCTGACTAAGCACAAAACACAAAATTGCTGTACATATCAAGGATAGACTCTGTCCATTTTGCTGCAGCATTTCACATCAAAATAAACTCTGTCCCTTTCGTAGCAGTAATAGTGCATATATCAAAAACAAAAAAACTGTCCATTTCATAGCCATAATACACACATTGAAAAACAAAAATAAACTTGGACCTTTTCATGACAATAATACCCATATAAAAAAACAAAAATTGGCAGTTTCATGCAGTTGCGTTGATGTGGGGATGGACCCTCCAGACCCTGGAGACCACATTGGACCTCAGATGATTGACTCCCTCCTCACTGGAACTGTTGCTTTCACTGTCTTGTAATGTATTTGTAAATGACCAAAAATAATCACTTGCCTGATAAAGGGTTAAAAACATCCAAAAATCTGCAGTATGTGTCTGTACTTTACCCTCTGCCGGTCCAGTGTTGCGTTATGTGGTTATTTTTAGTTCTGTCCAAGCGTGCGACGTCTTTCCTCTTTTCTTTTATTAAGTGAGTTCTGCTCATAAACCTCAGGGCTGTGAGTCCATGTGGAACCAATGTGGTCTGATTAAACCCCTCACACCATTTTTATCATCTGAGTGTAATGACGGTCACCTCTGCCCCTCCTGATTCGGATCTTCAAAGGGAACCACGCAACCTGAAGAACACTTCAGGACAGAAGAAAAGGAAATCAGATTATTTTTTTCCATTTTTTTCCAAACATCAAAGCAGCCAATCCAAATGAAAAAGTCGCCATAGGAGTCGGCGTTCGGTCCCAGGTCAACATGTCGCCCTAATTAGTTCATTACCTTTGGCTGCGGCGCCGGCGTTCAGACGAGGACAGGGTTTATCTTTGGTGTAATTTGTCTCAGATTCACAGTGAAATTGCTCTTTTGTTCTCGTCCTGTTTGACGAGCTCAGGGCTCAGAGTGTGTCCGACAGGAAATGACTTCTGTGGCTGCAGAACGCACACAAACCGGAGCATGGTCGATAGATAAATCCTGCCGGCTCCTCGTGGACTCTATTGTTTGATCTAAAACCAGTGAGAGGCCGTTTCCACCCCGGCTGCTGGAGGTTATGTTCATAGACTCGACTGGGCTTTTTTTGGGTTTCCAAACGTCATCAATGCACAGATTATGTGTTTTAACGTCTAAATGGAGGTGTTATACGTTCACGTCCTGCAGGGTTTTGCTTTGTACAGAAAATCATTAGGGCCACTGGAAAAAAAAAAGGTCCAATACTTTTTTAAAATCCTTATTCTGAGAAAAAACTTCAATCTTAGAATTCTGACTTTTTTCTCAAAATGATAAAAAAAAAAAATATCGGAACTTTTATTGGACCTTATTTTTTTTTTTTTTCAGTGGTCCTAATCCTCTTCCGTAGCTTTGGGTCAGAATAAGAAATAGGTTTTAGATTCATGTTTTTGAGGTAAAATTTAGGTACAATGTACACTATGTGGACAAAAGTCTGTGGACATGTTGAATTCAGGTGTTTCTTTTCTAACAGGGTCTGGGATAAAAACAATAAGGACTAGTTTCTAAACTATATGGACATAAATATTGGGACACATCATGTCTACAGCTGTAAGATGTTGTGTTCATGAGGATCTGACACAGAAACATCAATATTTGCTTCAAGTTTAATGGTAGATTTTTTTTCCTCAATGAGATGTGAAGAGATGGTTAGTTATGGCAGAAAATTATTATTTCCAGTCAGAGCATGAAAAATATTTTAGACATTTAGAGGAAGAACATCTAAAATCACAGTCATGAATTTAAAAAACGACAAAATAAAATCAATGTTGAGAGGTGAAGTGAAAACCAATGTTTGAGGCATTTTGGAAGCCAAGATAATTTAAGTCAAACGAACCAATGCAGTGATATTTATCCCAACATAAAACATATATTCTGACATTAGTCATTATTGTTTTGTATCCCAGACCCCTGTTAGAAAAGAAACACCTGTCCATATACTTTTGTCCATATGGTGAATATTTAGATGAATTTCATTCAACCCAGGATCCATTCATTAGTCGTCATGGATTTGGGATTCACACCACATTGTGCTGAATTCCCAGATTTGTCGTCATGATTTACTTCCTGTTTTATTTGTGTTTAATGTAAAGGCAGGTGTTGACGAGGCTTTGAGGCACTGAGACACTTAATATTTTATTGACCTGTTAAAGCACACAGATATGTTATATTTTATTAACTTAAACACAAAACACTGACTGAAGGTCATGATTGGGCATCCAGATATCCTGTTCATTAACACCCTAACCTTTATAGTGGATGGGAGCTGAAAACCTCCCTGGTGGAGGTAATAAATAAAATCCAATCAACCTTTAAAAACTGGGCCTGGGGCTAACGGCAGCGTTAAATAACGCTCCAGCTCTGACGATGATTGATGGGCCTGTTAGGATGGAAGATTTATGAAATCACTAATAGAGCTGATGTAGCGTCCATAATGAGCTTTCCCTGCGTTTTAAAGAGCATAAACTGTGCAGAACAGCAGATGAGCTCTGAGCTCTGCATTTAACCTTTTGTTATTTGAGGCTGGACTGGAGCGTTACAGGTGACTCAAACTCACCTTCATTCATCCACCCTTTAACTCACCACTTCCACATTATCGGATCTACATTATCAAAATCTGTTCACATCTAATACTAGAAATCCAACTTTAGGATTCACCTTTCAGGATGTCCACGCTGTGGTAAAAACAGCTGCATCGTTGCACTTAGGGCGATTTGGAAAAAAATCATATCATGATAATTGTTTTCATTTCATACGATATCGATATGTATCACGATATAAATCAAATCACTTTTCTTGTCAACCTTAAATTTTCTGTTACTCATAACTTGGTTGTGAAGACATCAGGAGAGAGAGAGAGAGAGAGAGATATGTCACGGTACTTATGGAGAAGTCCCGCCCCCTAAGCTGTTATGTATTATTCTCCCTGTTTTATTTATCTCCCCACGGTTCCACCTTACTTTTCAGGACCCCGGTCGCCCCAGTTCTCGGTCATATTTTCTCCTGTTAAACACTCATTTTCTCCTGCTACAGCCCAAACATTAGCATGTGTTCTGCGCCTGCTCTTACGCCTGTGCTGTGGGCGTCGACCTAACTTGACGTGGCTCTAGCGTGATAGGGTCGGTGCGGCACTACTTAATTATGTTCTCATGTCTGTGAAAACATGGACGACAGAATTCTATGGAAATTGTATTGAGCACATATTTCTGTCGAGGATAGTTATATTGCGATCTGTCTGGTTTTATCGCCCAGCGCTTGTTGTAGTTTAACCCTTTTAAGACGATTGTTTCTCCGGCGCCACATTTCCACATCCACCGTCATTCGAATGACCGTAACTCTTGAGCCGTTTGTGTTTTTGACAAAATTCAAACATCGTCTTTAATTAATTTTTTTTAAATGGAACGGTTTGTATTAATGAACATTTACACATAAATATTACAGATTATAGCTATACGGCTAACTTCCATCTCCAGTCCCATTCTTCATCTTCTATCTTTTATCTGAGTTTGGGTTCTTTCTGTTGGTCTATAACACAGCAGGGTAGAGGTCTGCATTGGCTGAGGGAGAGGGGTGGAAGTGGGCGGAGCAGAGAGCAGCAGAGTGCAGCCGGTGAGAGAGACATGGAAGATTTTTATTTTAGCAGTGTTTTAGCAAGGTTTAAGTGATGTTTTAATGGTGAATTCCTTTAAGTAATTGTATATAATAGTGATAGTGCTGTTTTGGAGTGTTCTACTAGTGTGTTTTACAGTGTTTATGTGGAGTTGAGTCTTTTTTTTGCTGGTTTTATATGTATTTTTGCAGTTTGTATAGTTGATTGATAGTTGTATTGTATGACTGAAAGTGAACACAGACTACCAACAGGATCCAAATGACACAGAAGAACCAAAAAAGAAGAAGAGCATGGACACACAATGATCTACAACAACTACAATGGATCAACACGTGGAAAATATTTGAACGTTTATTTCTATAATCTCATAAAATGTCATTGTGCTCATTTACAGTTGTTTTTCATTACAAATCTGATACAAAAAATAGTTTATTTTTTCGTTATTAAACCACATTGTTTTAAGCATTTATTACATATAATAATGATAATTAATGGTCAGATATTGAAGGTTACGTTTTCTTCCTGAAAAAAGTTGCAAAACTGGCAAAAAAGATGTTTTTCTGACACTTTTATTACAAAAACAATGTAAAAAAAATGTAGTCCTTTTCTAATGGGAGTTTTTATAGGGTTAAAGCTGCGTTTCACAAATTTAGGTTCCGAACCCAAAGTTTATGTATCAGGGACTTTGTACATTAAATCATTCAGAATTAGTCGATCTTTTATCCAGAGTTTTTCACCCAAAACAATAAGACAAGGTGACATAAATACAATATTATTTATAAAATTATTATTATTTATAAAAAAGTACAGACACCAAAATTCAGATACTAAAAGACTGTTGAAATACAATTATCCAACACATTAGATAGAATTGTAAAAGACATAAAAAAGACTGTTACAGAGAGACACTGAGATGGCATTAAAGATACAGCTGTTTTTATTGGGAAACGTTAGCAATTTTATGATGTATGGAATGGTTCTGCTAAGAAGAGAAGTGTTCTCAGGAAGATTAGATATCGACCACAACAGAACCACGTAAGACATGGAGGCGTTCTCATAAATGTGACATAACAGGATGGACATGATGTAAAACATCAGACGTCACAGGATAAAAACATTGTACGACACATAAAAAACATGTGAAAACTTAAAAATGACATTAAGACACTGTGAAGAGACTAAAGAGTTTAAGACGGGATGTAGAAGAAAGAAACTGGGAATGAAAAATGGAAAACTGAAAATGTAGAAGTAAAAACTTGCGTAAAAGATGCAACTAAAGAGTCTACAGTAAACAATGTCTACAAAGTTTGTTCACAGTTTTGTGAAATCTGGATTTTGTCATTTTTGATGAATTTCTGAAATATTCTGAATGTTCCTTTCCTTCTAATGGTCCATATTTTGGTGGTTTATAACATGTAGATGGTTCCAGATATCACTATTTTTTTTGCTCTATACCTTTCTAAACCCCCGCTTTCCTCCCATTCCCCCTTCATTTTATTCCTTCCTTTTATTGTTTCCTCGTCTACTTTATCATCATCGTCATCTTCATCATCCTCTTCATTAGCAAAACATCTTCTCTGACAAAAACACCGGTTGGATTCATTTCAAATTTTATATGGATCTTCCTTGGGACAATGACTACAACGTTTCTTCACATTTTTAAGAAATTTTAGATTTTTGATGATGTTTAAAATATTCTAAATGTTCCTTTCCTTCTACTGGTCCATATTTAGATGGTTTATATCATGTAAACGGTTCCAGATATCAGTCTAGTTCCTATTGGTCACTGATAGAAGTCATGTATGGACTTTGATTGGATGAGTTGAGTTCTCCTCCAGTGGAAGTCCCGCCCACTTCTACAGTTCGATTGATGTGCATCCAGACCACAGGACTGGAACATAGAACAGAACCTGATGACCTCACACATTCATCTCACTGGTTCTTGATATCACACGACGCTGACGTACAGGGACATTGGATCTATTTTTTGTCGCTTGAGTTGAAGAAGTTCAGTGTTGAGGACAGAGGATGTATCTTTGTGTCAGCAGGAGGCGCTGTTTCTGTGTATCATCAGTCCGTTCTTCTGCAGGATCATCATTCATTCAAGGGCTCAGTTCTTCATCCACCCACACCACCAGTCCTCCTCACTCATCCATTAATCATCCATCCACCAGCTCTTGGATCCACCCGTTTGACATTCTGAACATCCACCCATCTCCTCATCCCGTTCATCTTCCGTGGTTCCTCTCGTCTGTTCGCTCATGCGTTCACTTATTAATTCGTCCATTTGTCATGTGCCGTCTCAGTGTGAGAATCGGACTCCTGTCGACGCAGCAGATGGCAGCTCTTCATGAACACAGAAACTGATGTGTAGACGATCTGTGCATCTGAGGTCACGGTGTTGGTGAGTCAGGTTCACTGTGACCCCCGACGGTAAAAACGCTCATCCAGCAGAACGCCGCGACCTTCAGGGGACCGCGCTCATCTGCAGTTCCTCTGTCCAGTGACGGGAACGCGACCAGAACGTGATGGGAACATGTCAAGAACACGATGAGAAAATGATGAGAAAATGAGAACGGAGGGGAACACAACCAGAACGTGACAAGACCCTGTGGAGAACAGAACAGGAAAATGAGAATCCAATGGGAACCCGACCAGAACACCACAAGAACGTGATGGGAACATGATGAGAAAATGAGAACTGAGGGGAACGCAACCAGAACGTGACAAGGCCATGTGGAGAATGCAACAGGAAAATTAGAACCTGATGGGAATACGACCTGAACATGATGAGAACATGTCAAGAACACGATGAGAAAATGATGAGAGCATAATAAGAAAATGAGAACTGAGGGGAACGCAACTAGAACATGACAAGGCCGTGTGGAGAACTCAACAGGAAAATGAGAACCTGATGGGAATATGACCCGAACATGATGGAAACATGTCAAGAACATGATGAGAAAACAAGAACTGACGGGAACACAACCAGAACATGACAAGAATGTGTAGAGAACATGATGAGAAAATGACATTCATTTTATTCTTTATTACTTAATTTTACTCCATTTTTTTCTTTTCTTTTTTTTACATTATTATTTTGTATGTTTTTTTTTATTTTTTCTTTATTCATTTTTGTTCACTTTATCCACTATCATTAATCCAACTCCATGGGTTGTAGAAGATGACGGTGTTTCCACGGTAACTACGGAGCCTCTGAACGTCCAAATGGGTCATATCTGCTGACCATGAAAA
>JAPTMW010000003.1:306620-320148 GCA_029822955.1 Ostorhinchus angustatus
GTCTACATTAATGGTGAAATAAGTTACCGTGGTGACATATGTATTGTTACAACTATACTATAAAAGGAGCCCATTTTATGTTGTTGGTTCTATAGTTTTTGGTTATAGTTATAGATATGTATTCAACACCCAACGTACACAAACATTAGCCTAATTATATTATTAACAAAATCAGCTTATTTTCTATTTATCATTGACAGTTTATTTTTCCAAGAGGACTTAGTGGAGGTTTGATTTGTTGTACACGCTATCCTAAATGAGCGGGGTTTCAAACGTCTTCAGCAGAAATGAGTGAACCGCACAGAAACGGGCTGCCTTCACAAATAAATCAAACGCACTCTTTCTACCATTCACTGTTGTGTCTGACACTAACGATGTTTTGCTAGTTTTCTTGCCAATTGTCTGAGTGTTACAGTCTCACACTAACGGATAAATCATCTTACCTTAAACCAGAAAAGAACAACCAGAGAGAGACAGGCTAAATGCAAGAAAAAATTGAATAACAGGGTCAGCTACACAGAGTGCTTGAATCTCACATATTTCATTCTGTGACGCCACATCGGCTCCTCCGTACTTCCGCTTCCGCTTCGACCGCAACGAACACACAGGATGCGTAACATTTGCGCATTTTTATGCTGTTGTTGTGTGGACGTATGAGAGAGCAAATTTAATCAAAACTGTAAATAACCGAATTTATTTAAAAAAAAAAAAAAAAAAAAAAAGGTCTTGACCTTATCTGCAATAACTAACAAATACAGAGTTAGTGTTCAATATCAGTAAAATTAAAAGATGAAGCTTCAAATAAATGAAAAATTTAAACATAGAGACCCCTATATGGATGTTTAATGACAATATATATGTATGTATAAAATGTCATGATAAAAATTGCAAAGACATGACAAAAGTAGCCCATCATTATTGGTCAATTTATTTGTTTTAACCATATTGGTCCCCTTATTTTAAGAAATGGGGTATTACTAATCATTGTTACTAATATCATTAGTAGTAGTAGTAGCAGCAGTAGTAGTGAGCGAGAATTCCTAATGAGCAGTTGCCCCTTTTTTACTACTATTTTATAGTTACTCCTATTATTTTGTTTTCATTGTTATCTTCTAATGCCTCTTATATGTGTTCATACATTATTGTGTTGGTACTGGAATTTTAATTTCCTGGGGGACCCTGCTGAAGGGATTAATAAAGTTCTATCTAATCTAAACAATTATTTTCTAGGTTATGAGAATAGAAGAGTTTAATATTTTGCCAATCAACATCCTGAAAGCACAAATAAAAATTAACATGAAATGTTTAAATTCCCAAAGTATAAACATGCAAAATGCAATGTGTAACACAAAGAATTGAAAGATTATGGTTTTATTTGTAAATTTACTTTTAAATTGTAAATGTTTAATGTGTGGGTTATATGAAGATAAAAATGTTTACAGCTGCATATTCTTTGCAAAAACCATGTCAGTAAATCTTGACACAAAGTGGCAACACCATAAAGAGATCAATATTTTATTTAAGTCATACACACCTTAATTTTCCACCAGTGCTCACTCAAGTCTATTAATGAATCCATGACTGCAGACAGACATATAGACTTGGATGATAGCACTTGGAGGAATTACCACCGAATACTTCAGGTAACAAACAGGAAGTTCAGACATACAGCAGGTAAAAGTGAGCAGTGAAGGGTTTTTAATCACACCTTCCAACATAAGGCATCCAGATGAAGACAAAGCAACAAAATGAGCAACTTCAGAACCAGCGTCGGCTACTCTTTAAGGCTGAAAGAGATATGAATCGGTCAGTGTAAAACTTCACACTTTCTTCAGACTGCTCTGGGTAGTTCACTGATTAAATTTGATTTGATTTAAGAAAGCTCAAACCAAACCAGGTACCACCATGATAAGATTCTGAACAGTCTCATAGCAAAAACATGGTATAAATGGGGAAAAGCAGGTCACACGGGACACAAAAACACCAGTAAATCCTTCATTGTCTGCAAATATCACACCTAATCTCAGATACAGAATCAAGCAACTGCATGGTTCTTCCCTTTCACAAACACAAATTAGAAAAACAAAAAAATAAGTAGTGAGCTTCAACTGCATACAGTGTTAAAAACCCAAAAGGCGGTACAGTACATCTTCTGTCCTTACTTTAATTATCTTTTTGTGAGGAAAAAACAAAGGCAGAATGAACAAAAAAAAGGACTGTAACAGCTACGTTTTGAGATGATACTGTAAAAAGGCAACACAATTATGTGACAATAAATGGCTTCATCCAACCCTTCTCCTTAAAAAATAGTTTCCAGCATAATCAAAACTGTATTTTAAGGTCCTAAATACAAAGCTTTTTTAACACAAAGCCATTTATATATTTCTGACTACTAGATAAACAGAAATGTACCTATTTTTTAATAGACTGTAGTGTTGCAATCTATTACTGGTCATGATTCCAAGAGAACACTTTGAATATTTATTCAAATATCAATAATATTAGTATCTCCTGGTAAGAACAGAATTATCAAATAATTTCAGGAGAAGATACTGAACATTATGATACCAGTATTATATGTGAACCAACTTTGTTAATATTCTTTTTTTTTATGCTCTGTGGTCTTGGACATCATTTCCTTTAAAATGAGTTAAATACTAAAAGATTTCAGCTGATATTTTAGAAAAGCACTATTCAAAATTAATAATATAAATATGAGACAATTTGTTGTCCCACAATGCTGGCATAAACTATCACAAAATAACCTAAAAAAAAAAAAAAAGAAAACGACCAAGGTCTGTGTCAACATCACATATTACCCTCCCCTTCACATTAACAGTAAAGCATGGCTTAAAAATGACAGTACAGTGATTAATATGGCATAGATTGTTTTCATCAGTGTCCGTTTATAGTACCATAAACACATAACATGGAGACTATATTGAAGCTCAGTAAAATGTGCTCAGTTGATCCCTGCAGGTTCACCAGGATGTGTAACAGTAACCAGATGTGTTTCTGAGCAAAAACCTGACGTTGTGTTGGAATCGTGGCGTTTGAGGCGGAGGCTTGAGCCGCTGTCAGTACTGAAAGGAGATGACAGAGTTCACTTTGTAGACATGGTACGAGCGGTTCCAGAAAACTCGAGTGAAGTAGTTTGTGTAGGGCGAGTAGTTCATTTTTATCTCGTGGCAGAACCTCCCATGTTTGGAGAGCGAGTGTATCTCCCCTTTGTCAAAAACCACCTGATGAGACAAAAGAAACAACAATAAGAGGACAGATTCTTTCAAAGTATAGTTTTTCAAAAAGCCAAGATTAGTTAAATCAGTCTCCTGTTTTCACTAATTATTTTCAAGTTCAACTTCACTGTCCAATAACTGTCTTATTCACCAAAAATTTTAACAATATTGTAATATATTTGTTATACATATCTATTTATACTGTGTTTTGTTTTTTTTTAAATCAGATTTAGCTTGCTTTGTCAATATTATCTAAATTCCCTTACACATATTGCTAATATCTTCCATTCCTCCTTATTTTATTGCTCTTACTTCTGTCTAATCTTTGTCAATATCAATGCAATACCACAAGAACCTGAATTTCAGACTAGATGGACACTCATAAGGTATGCAGAATGTAAGCAGTTCTACCCCAGCATTTAAATCTACATTATGTCCTATCTTTTTGCATAATCCTACCACAAGATGGTTACACAAACATAACCTCCTTGTTTATGTTTTGTTAAGGTAATAAAATTAATATGCAACATAAGAGACAATATTGTACATTTAATGGAAATACACTGTAAATACATATGAAATTCATTTAATTTTTGAAGTAATGATGTGAAACTGCAAGTTTTAATATGTTCAAGACCGCAATGTCTAGTGCCTAAACTCACATGTCCATTGGAGATGTCGAGGAGGTCTTTTATCCGACAGCCCCGATTGAGACTCAGCTCGTTGCAAATGGCATCTTCAATGATCACATAGTTTGTCTTCTGACTTGTCAAAATCTTGTAGACTTCCTCTGCAGATCGCATGGCATACACCTGGTATGGCTACAAGAGGGAAAAAACAAACATATTTGCTCAGATCATCTGGACTAGAATCACAATACATCCACAACATCATCATCTGATCTCACATATTACAAATATCAGTGATTTTTCTAAAAATGCCTCTATTACAACACAAGTAATCATGATTCAAGATTTTTATTTGTCACGTGTGGATGTATAGGCACACTCACAGCAAAATGAAATTAAAACAAGCACCTCTGTGCAAACTGTGCTTAGCATAGAAAATAAAATATACATAAAATATGTAAAATAAATATAAAATAGAATATGAAGTATAAAATGTACATATGGACAATTAAATATCTGATGTTATTTCCTGATATGTCAATACTACAAATAATTTCTAAAATTGTTGTGTCTTTAATTTCACTCACATCTTCACTTTTCTTCAACAGGCTGATGTCTGAATAAAGCGGTAAACTCGTCACAACTGAACCTGAGCACAGCTTCACCGTCCCTAAGAGCTGAGGGCTGCCTGCAAACACAGCTGCCTTCGGAACCTCATTCCTGGACAAAGAGAGAAGGTGCTAAATGACACAAAACATAGCCTACTTCCCAGTCCAATTCTGTTCATTTCTCTATATTTAATCTGTGGCGGTACTGTCCATGAAGAAACCATAAAACACATCCAGCGTTTCCTATACCCCTTTACATGTGATGATGAAGAGCAGAGAAAGTGGATGAAGTCCATGCGTAAAATTACAAATCTAAAAAATGTTGGCGGACTTGGTGCTAGTTAATGTACCTTGTTAGAAAACTTGCGTTAGTTTCAAAGGCATCTGTCAAACTTGATTTTAGTTGATTCCTCTGATACAGAATAAGGCTTTTATAAGGTGTTACATATATTCATGTTTGGGTTGTCAGCATTGATCTGTGCTGTCCAGCTTAAAGGAAGGTAAATAATGTAACAATTAATGTCAACACACACAGCAGAGCATGAAAAGAAGTGATGCACTGCTGCAAATGGACCGGAAGCTGAAACTGTATTAAGACACTTAAATATAATGTAGTGTAGGTATAACACTGACTACGGAAAATTCCATTAATGACTACATTTGATTCTGAACTCTGACAAAAGAAGGTATAGATAACAAGCATACATGCCCCACTGGTAATTGAAGGTTTGGACTCAGGGGTCAGTTTTATAGCAGCATGACACCAGACTTAACACTCGGAAAGGACGCTGTTGATATTTTGTTCAAGACTTTAAAAAAATAAAATAAAAAATAGCACTTATCAGCTGTAAGAACTGACTCACTTGATCCAGCTGATCAACTCGACTGTATCAGGATCATAAAACTCCTGCATTTCAGCCAATTCTGCCAAGACACGAGGGCAATACTGCAAAACAGAGGAAAGCAGCATGCAGGAGATGACATTTTACTTTAAGGTCAGCTTTAGAAGACAAAAAGTCTGGAAATCTCACCTATGGGCTGAAATATGTGCCACCAGAAACTGAATTTGAATCATGAAAACTGAACCTGAATTGTATCATTTGAAATTGAATTTATTAGTTTTGAACTTAAGTCCAATAAACTTGAAACTGAATGTGAGATTATGAAACTGAATTCAGTTTCTCTGAAACTATACTCTATCCTCACTGAAAATTAAACTCTACATATTTTCACATTCAGTTCTCAAAAACATAGGTGCTGATTGGCTGAAGAGGAGTCCTGTGTATCTACGCTCGATTGCTCTTCCTCAGCTACTTGGATGTCTGTCACAGTAAATTGAAATTGAATTTTGAGAACTGAATATGAAAATATATAGTTTAATTTTCATTGACAATAAAATATAGTTTCACAGAAACTGAATTCAATTTCCTAATCTTACATTCAGTTTCAAGTTTATTGGACTGAAGTTCACAACTAATGAATTCAGTTTCAAATAATACAATTCAGATTGTGTTTTTATGATTCAAATTCTGTTTCTGGTGGCACATATTTCAGCCCATACTACTCACCTCTCTCCACAAACTGAAACCAATGATGGTCGGAACAGACGTGCTCAGAGTCAGAGCCTGTTGATTTAAAGGCAAAAATACATAGACAGTACTTACAGATTCAGCTTTTGTCCTACAATTTTATTGAAATAATAGAACTTGACAACATTGTATGACCTGACACATATCCCTTCACATTGAAACTGACTTTTGTAGCATGGAGTGCAGGGGCAGGACCCAGTAGATTTTGTATGGTGTATGAAGGTTAAAGGCCTCTCACCAACACTACAGGATGGAGGGATTTCAACTTGATCCACTTGAACACAGTCATCCACAGCTCTGGAGAACACACACCGAACGCTGTGAACATGCAGACATATGGGGTCCACAAATACTTCATCCTGTACGAGGAGAGAACAAAAAGAATGATGAACAGATTGAAAATGCTGCCAAAAATATGAAACACACTTTTACACTAATGAACATACCCATCAAACAGCAGTGCCAGGCCTCCAAAAATTATAGTGTGAAAAACATGATAGACGACCTCCGGCTGCTCTCCTATCCGTCCATCTTCAAGTTTGAGTTTGGTTTTCATTGGCTGACCGCTGTAAGATGATGAAAAATTTGACACCTAGTCTGCAGTTTAAAGAGGATTCATGTGAAAAAATTTTATGGTGCATTGGAACTCAACACAACATAAAAGAAACCATGAGAAATCATTATTTCAATAAGCTCATTGGATCTACAGTAGTGGAAAAAGGCTTTTGGACACCCTTAAAATTTACACAATCTCAAATATTATCCTGAAATATTTGCGGGAAAAAAAATTTTGTGTTTCAAAAGGTGTGTCTGCATAAGGCACAAACAAAGGAACTTTTTTTTATTGCTAACAAGGAAAAAACTAAACTGAAAGATCCAGTTTGACCTCGATGGAACAGAGCATGTGCAGAAGGGAACATGTGGGTTTGGAGAATGGAACAATAAATGGCAGAGTTCAATGATTTAAGAGTGATTCTTAATATCATATATCACAAATGCATGGGGTGTCTAAAAACTATTTCCACCTCTGGAATTTGTACACATACAACACAATTGTATGAACTTTGACTTATAAGGGTCTAAGGAGTAAAACTATGCTTAAAAAAAGGGCATATAAGTGATTAGTATTGTTCCTTTTCTTCTCAGGATCAATGATTAAAAACCTTTCACTAAAGACGTGTTCAAGTCTCAAACCTGAGTCTTCTGTAAATGCTCTCCAGAGTGGACAGCAGGCAGACCGTGAGAACCAGGAAGTAGAAAGGCAGGACCGAGGCCTGGGTCAGTCGCAGAAATAAGTCCTGACCGGGTGTCTGGAAACTCTCTTGGCACAGGAGGAAGTTGGTGATAAAGTCACTAACACAGATGAAAAGTGAATACTGGTATTAGATATTATATCGTACTGCTACGCCCCATTGTTTACATAATCACAATCAACATTAAAAAAGCAAATTAAGTCAGTGAAAAAAAGTATAAGCTTGTGTGAACTTCACTCTATTTTTGCAACTCACGTTGTTGTGTTGAAGCCAAATTTGACTTCAAGGAACTTCAATATGAAGTCACTTTCACTTCCAGGTAGAAGTTTCTGTGAATGAAAAACACTGGTTATAACACAATCATTCAACACCTCTGAATAAAAGGGACTGATAGAAGTTGCCAAAATAAGTCTTAACCTGAACCAAATAAGTGAATGTGATTGCTGTGGTAAAAACCAGGTGGAAATGTAAGAATAGCTTCAAGATTCTTGCCACAAGGGGACCCATCTTCATTTTTTGCTGAAAGAGAAAAAAAAGAATGAAGAATTAAGATGGTTTTATCCTTTAACATTATCAGTGTAACATAAACTATGATGAAAAAAGTTTATACTGAAGTTTGACTCATAAAAAAAAAGTGAATACAACTGAACAGCCTTCTAACTCTACCTGGAAATACCTCGCCAGCACTGAACCAATCAGCAGACTGAGCAGAGGCGAGCTGAGCAGATTTGGGTTCTGAAACTGGAACAAGTATGCGAGGAGCAAAGAGCTCAGGTACACTTTGTGAATGTCGGCCATCTGTTCATCGAATGAAATGAGACAGAAAAGGAGGGAAGAGGTCAAATGTGGTGTGGCCAGTATCTAAAAATACAGTGATACACAATCATACAATCAAATCCTGTTCTTGAATACTGAGAGTCCATTGCGCCTTGATGATGAACAGTATTTTCTTATATTTGACAAGTTGCCCTCAATATACACGCTGAACTCAGAAAGCTCTTCTTTAAAGCAAATACTTTTCAAAAACTGCTGTATCATTACCTTGCGCGGTGGCACCAAGTCAAAGAAGTCCAATAGGAAAAGACAAAGGCCCTGAATGAAGAGCACATAGTGACTGTGTTCCCAGACCAACAGGAAGGTGAAGGTAGCAGCGCTCATGGTAAGGTAGCAAAACATCTACGGAGGAAAATAATTGATTAGTGGGTTGAAATTCAACTCAATCCAAATTCTATTGTTAATAATAACAGTGTGAGAACAATCATGCCCATCTAAAACATCTTCTATTTGTTAAATAAGAGAATGCATTGCATGGTGTGTACTTAAGGGCAGCAAGTGATAAAACGCAGCAGTAAAAGTCTTATAGAAAAATAGATTATTCACAGGGTTTTCGGAAACATGATAAGATTTAAGCGCATTATCTTGGTGTCTGAGCTATAGAAAAAAAGAACACTGCTGCAGACCGATCTCATGAAATTGCATTGTATGTCACACGCAATGTGATATCATGATTTGCGTACAGATAACGTGCCACTTTAATTGGCGTGTTATCTGTACACATTATAAGCTTTCTGCATGTATGTTCACGACGTGTAAAATAACACGTGATTAGCAGTTAGGGGTTAGGGTTAGTGATCAGAAAAGGAATTGAGACCAAGAACATTTGTGAAGGAATCTCACCTCAGTAGCTGAGCTAATGTTGTTACTGAGGAATCCAGTCAAAGCTGCCACCTGACAGGAGAAGTATGGCAGAGCCCAGTTTTCCCGCAGAGGAATAGCGTAGTCAACTTTGGTTGTGTCTGGTCTACAAGGGAAACAACAACAACAACAAAAAACCCCACACTTAGAAATGTCAATGTAATGCATAAATATAAGGGATTTGGTTGTTTTATCTTAGAAATGTAGAAACATGAAGCTGCAGTCAGATAAATCTTATACCACATTAAAGTTGGCTGAATTCCTCTCACCTGATTATGACATACCAAGCCACAGCCAGCATGCCGGCCACCCAGGACCCACTCATCACCCAACTACACACAAACAGAGCAGTGACATAGACAGCCTGCAGACCGAACACCGCTCCAACATAGAAATAGATCGGCTCCACAAAATCCTAAAGGCACAGGGGCAAATACAACCAAAACTTACTAACCTTAGGGATGTCAGCACCAAAAACCAACCCCAACATCATGTTAGAACTGATTAAAAAAAAAAAGAAGTAATGCTAAGTGAGCTGACAGGTACATGCATTTTCTACAAGGTTTCTAGGCTCAATCTGAAAAGTGAAATTCAATTGCACATTTATTATACCTATGTTGAGGTACATTGTGTTACAATATAGTGTTCCTTTTATTGCTCAGGCCTAACTTAAATCATCATGCTACAAACAATAAATGTCTAACCTGGCTGCCTGTAACTCTGTATATGAAGCTTGTGATCAACTCTGGATACAGAGACAGACGCTCCACTGCGTTGATGGTCTGACCTGACACAGTCTTGTTATCAATCGTCAGCTCATAAAACCCTGTAAAATACAAAAAAAAAAACATGACACATGACAACGGAGTTACTTAACAGATGAGAGAATAAAAATTCATATCATTGTCCTATCTGGAGCAATAATTATTCTTTATTTAGTGGCATCAGACACAACTGGATCACCTGTACCTCTTTGAAAAGATGGAGCTGAGAGCATGTGCTTGTAGTAGTAATAATAGATCCCACTGCCTGCTTGAAAGGTGATTTCTCGCTCCGTTTCCTGAGACACAAAACATACACTACAGTTACTTTTAAAACACTGTAAAGAGGAAATATAACGGCCAAATATTCCCCCACCTGTCTAGCTGAAAACCAGTACTTCCTGTCATGATACATAGCGAGATACACAGCATAAAGCATTCCACAGGCAACTGCTGCCAGACATCCACAGAACACCTTCACCAGCTGCTGAAGAAAACTCGCTGAGGATGAGAACACAGAAGCATTACATATTACAAACACCATCAAACATTTTAAGGTTTAATTAATGTAGATGAAAAATTGAGCGATAACTGAAGAGACTGGATTTCAGAACAATGTCTTCAAATGACCAATGATGACTTTTTATTCATAATTATGTACTATTCATAATTTACATATTAAATGCTACAACATCATATTTATATATTAGGGCTTCATGTTACAACTATTTCAATTGTCAATTCATCGTATGATTATGAGCTTCTGGGTGTTGTTTTTTTTTTTTTTTTACTAGAGACAGACTCTTTTGACCAGAAGAATAATGACATGCAATGAAATAACTAATAATGTTTGAAGAGAAACAAGAGTTTTTGTTAAGTGGTTTGTTTTATTACCTTTGGGGTCACTAGTCCTGATATATTAAAAATATTGGCATGAAATGTGTCAGAATGTAAATAAACCCACCAGTGGAGTATCTCTTCCATTTTCTAACAGCCTTCTCTGGTCCGTTTGACTCTTCCTGTTTAGGATCAGCATCTCCATCTTTGTTCTTCTGGTCAGGTGTCCCCTCGGTGTCCTTTGCGGTCACCGGCTCATCCGCAGCTATTCAGTTACAGACACAAACCCAGGCTCTTACTATCTCTGCCAATAACCACTGTACAGCAGACATGACTCTGGAAAAGTTAACTTGCTGAATGACTGAACAGGAAGTTAACAGTCACATTATTATTTCACTTAGCTTACATTTGTCAAACTTACGTTTTGTCTGTACGCCATCTGGTTCATTTTGGAGTTCATGTCCTTCTTTATCTTCCTCCAAAGTCTCTGTTCTCCGACATCTTAATTCGGGCATGGCGAGACCAAATTATTCCGAGAGGAGTTGTCTGATGTTATGAGACAGCAGCATGCTAGCTAACAGTTAGCTAACCCAGGCTGCTTTTAGACACGCCTCACTTTTCGATAAACTTTGAAGTTGATAAGTCAACTTAAGGGCTTCCCTTCTCTACACTGAGTTTCCCTGCTCTAACTCATAAACTAGCGGCGGCACAGCAGCAAATCAGAGGGATGTTGGAGGTACTGGAGGACTGAACTCTGCGCTGATGTTGGGCTGCGACCGGCGGAAGTTGCGGTTGACTGCGGAAAACCACGAAGAAGAGTTGAGAAACTTCCCCGCCTGTCACCATGGATACGACGTTTCTATCCACGCTGACTTGTAAAAAGCTATCGAATACGCTATTTATTACGGTACTTTAAAATTAACCGATTAGTGTCAAACAGTTCGTGTTATTTATTTAGTGACACGGATGGAGGAGGTAGGTACTGAGATTTTTTTTACTTAATACAAAGTGTAAAATACTTTCCGAAAATATAAAATAAGTCATAATTATCGATACATTAATTTGTTCATTCACAAATTAACGGTAATATTCGTTTTAATTATTACTTACATTACTGGCAGGTTAATCTCTGAAATATATGATGTATTTATCCATTTTTACTTTATATTAATAGCATCAATCTGCAACCAGTAACTTATTTTGTAATGATATAAAATGTACAATATCCGCCTCTTTTTAGTCTTCAGGCCTATGAAGAAGCAGATATTAAATTACTAGTAACGTTTCTAACAGATCTGAGAACAATTGCATAATCACCAAATTAATCCAAAATAATCAGTCAAATGTGTCTTAGGTGACAAAATGAACATCCTGATGGTCATGTCATGTTGCATTGCATAGACCACATTCCAAAAATATAATAGTTCAAATGAAACCTAAATCTGTTTACAAACATTACATAAAAGTTGTAGTTATTTCTGTATTTGAAAAAATCACAAATATCACCCTCAAGTTGATTGTGGTCCAATAAGATTGTCCATAATGTACCTAAAGCATCTATTTGAGAATTTGTAATGTAAATACTGCTGCTTACCACAATTAAATGCTTGAATAGTTGAGCGACCTTTGGGACTAAAAAAGTCACTCTGTTTGAATGTGTAGCTCATCTTGGATTGTGTAAATCACATACCTCCTTGGTCATGTCAGTACATATTTCATTTTTTTACTGGCAATGCTGATAAGCGTAAGAACTGAAATACGCTATCACTTTGGTAAAGAAAGCAGTTTAATCCAATAGATGTTTCACTGCTGCATGCCAACATTTAACTTACAAAGCCTAAGTGTGAACAACATCTATGAACATTAAATCATTCACTTTAAAATTTATGAAAACCATCGATGTAAACAATAGACACAAAGAGTAAAACAACATCATACATGAACATTAATCTGTAAAATGTGGTCCCAAACTTAAAAACGAGAGTAAAATGTCATCACCTTAACTTAAAATTAATGTAACTTGGTATAAAACAAACCCTTTAACTTTATATTAACATTTAAATGTGATTTTAAGGAAGAATTTCTCCTGTTAATTTAGGGCATTTCATGAGTGTGTGGGGGTTTTTTTTGTTGATTTTTTTTTAAGCTTTGAGCCCTCGATGAAAAGTTACAGAAAAAAAAACTACACATTCCGTCACACTTTGTCAGATTTATCATCTTATTCCTCTTCCTCCGAGGACTCTGACTTGTCTTTTTGTGGGTCTTCAGCCTCCTGTGTTTGTGCTTCTGAAAAAAAAAAGAATAATGTTCTTTAATTCAGATGTTTTACAACAGTTACCTGATCTGATTGTTTTGGGGTTTTTTTCAAACAGACCTTCTACATCACATCTTTCAAGGATTATTCTCATGATTTTAGTCACTTGTGGGTGTTTATCTGACTTCATTAAGGGTTCATCATCTGAACTGTTGCTTGACGACCCTGAAAGACAAAGAAAAATGACTTAACTACTGTCATATTACTGTATATATTCTTTAACACTAAAGTAAATATCTGATCTGCAAGCATGCAGACTTTACCTGATTCAATGGTTTTGACTGACTTCTTGGAAACGGTGGCCCTCTTCTTTGGAGATGAAGCCTTCGTTTTGGGTTTTACTGTTTTCTTCACCTTCTTCGCCAGACTACTCAAAGGTTCATCATCATCATCATCATCAGAGCTTCCGTCTGACAGAGCTGAAGGACAACATTGAAGACAGCAGTGGTTAAAAACCTCTTCTTTTGTTTTTTAACTGGTTTAGCAACCAAATCAAAAACCATCACACAATTACTGCTGTGGTACCTTGTGTCTTTTTTGAGGCCCTCCGTGCTGATGCACTCTTCCTTGTGTTTTTCTTGACTGGTTTCCTTTGCTTGTTGAGCT
>JAPTMW010000003.1:908319-921389 GCA_029822955.1 Ostorhinchus angustatus
CATCAAATTACAGATGAGACATTCTTATAATATGTCAAAAAAGTTAGATTTTATTTCCATCATTTACACTTTCAAAAAAACAGAAAACACAATAATGGCGTCTGCAAAAGTTTGGGCACCCTGCTGTTTATAGCATCCACCACCCTATTTGGAAAGCTGAGACCTAATAGTGTCATAGATTGTTCACAATCCTCATCTGGAAAGACCAGGTGATGTCAATCTCCAAGGTTTTAAATGCCCAGACTCATCTGACCTTGCCCCAACAATCAGCACCATGGGTTCTACTAAGCAGTTATCTAGAACACTGAAACTGAAAATAGTTGATGCTCACAAAGCAGGAGAAGGCTATAAGAAGATAGAAAAGCGTTTTCAGATGCCAGTATCCTCTGTTCAGAATGTAATTAAGAAACGACAGTCATCAGGAACAGTGGAAGTTAAAGCAAGACCTGGAATACCAAGAAAAATATCAGACAGAACATTTCGCAGGATTGTGAGAAAAGCAAGTCAAAACCCATGTTTGACTGCACAATCCCTCCAGAAAGATCTGGCAGACACTAGAGTTGTGCTACACTCTTCCACTAGAAAGAGATACTTGTACAAATATGGTCTTAATGGAAGAGTCATCAGAAGAAAATCTCTTCTACATCCTCACCACGAAAATCAGCATTTGAAGTTTGCAAATGAACATATAGACAAGCCTGGTCCATTTTGGAAACAAGTTCTGTGGACCGATGAGGTTAAAATAGAACTTTTTGAACGAAATAAGCAAAAGTACGTTTGGAGAAGAAAGGGCACTGAATTTAATGAAAAGAACCTCTGTCCAACTGTTAAACATGGGGATGGATCCAATCATGCTTTGGGGTTATATTGCAGCCAGTGGCACAGGGAACATTTCACGAGTAGAAGGAAAAATAGATTCAATGAAATTTCAGCAAATTTTGGTGCCACTTGCTAACTAGACCTTAAAAGAGCAGTGTGTGACAGACGGCCCAGAAATCTCAAAGAACTAGAAGACTTTTGTATGGAAAAATGGGCGAAGATACCTCAAGCAAGAATTGAAAGACTCTTGGCTGGAAACAAAAAGCATTTACAAGCTGTGATACTTGCCAAAGGGGGCAGTACAAGGTATTAACTCTGCA
Source organism: Ostorhinchus angustatus (assembly GCA_029822955.1). NCBI lineage: Eukaryota > Metazoa > Chordata > Actinopteri > Kurtiformes > Apogonidae > Ostorhinchus > Ostorhinchus angustatus. The sequence goes on from JAPTMW010000003.1 coordinate 909,459, forward strand.
GGGTACCCAAACTTTTGCAGACACCATTATTTAGTATTTTGAAAGTGTAAATGATGGAAATAAAATCTAAGATTTTTTTTTGTTTGTTTTTTTTTTTACATATTACCAGAATGTCTCATCTATAACCTGATGCCTTTTGGAGATTTTTTCATCTTTCCTTGGTTTCTTTATGCACATTAATACAAATTTTTACCTGGGGTGCCCAAACTTTCGATCCATGCAGCAAACCTCTGTTTAAAAATGTAAAGGAAAGAAGTCAACTCCACTTGGGGATTGAAGCCTGGTCCTTTATGTAACCATTACACTATCTAGTCAGACAGACACCAGCTGAAAGTAGGTCTTTTAACATAGACGGGAATTTTTCAAAGTTGAAATCAAAAGTAAAAGTACTCTTCAAGCAAACTGAGATTATTCCATAACCAATCCAATCCACTTTATTTATATAGCACATGTAAACAACAAGAGAGTTACCAAAGTGCTGCACAATAAATACATAAAAAAAACAAACATAAAACTACAACAATGCTAAAAAAGCAATAAAAACAGTAATTTTTTACTTATTACAGTAAAGTAATAAAATCAATACAAATAAATAAAAGAAATAAAAGACACAGAGGACCACACAACTCACACGGAGTTAAAAGCCAGAGAATAAAAATGGGTCTTAAGAGGAGACTTAAAACACTCCACTGTGGGGGAGCGCCCTTTCCCCCCTGGTTTTAAGTCTGGTCTTAGGCACCATGAGCTGGAGCTGGCCCTCGGACCTCAGTGCACGTGCCGGTGTATAAATTTGGACGAGGTCCATGATGTACTGTGGGGCCAGTCCATTCAAAGCTTAACCGTAGGTCCTATCTCAAAAATTCTTTCGCATGTGGCTTCTGCAGACTCTTGTGAATGTATTGATGTATAACGTGTGAAAAACAAGTCTGAAATGAATAAGCAGTAATCACAGGATCGTGGAGTCCACTCACAGACAAGTGCTATCCTCAAAAACTCACCAAATTTGGCACGCATGTCAGGTCTTGCGAAAAATTTGATAAAATGTAAAAATTAACCCCATTGGTGTCAAAATTTGCTCTCTAGTGCCACCTATCTTTAAAAAAATATGGAAACAGCCCTAGTGGCCAATAGGAATGTCATAGAGACATGAAACCAATGCCAAAATTTTTGTTTGATGATCCACTACAAATGATATGCAGACACCCATGAGCTAACTCCAACAGGAAGTTCGCAATTTGCCTTTCAAAGTAAAATCTTTTTCTTATAAGCCTGAAAAGTTGTGAAGTCTGGAACTTTCACTTTGGACTTTTGTCCCACATTATATACGTTCACAGGACTGACCACAACTCTCACATGCAAAAATTTTTGAGATGGGATGTAGAGGCTGACTGATATGGGATTTTTGGGCCGATACTGATGTTGGGGGCTTAAAAAAGCCGATAACCAATATATCGGTCGATATCCGATACATTGGCCGATATATGAAATAAAAACATTGATCTACACAGGATATAATAATCTTATATTAGGTAATTGTGGATTAACAGTAGCATAAATCTTTGTTTATCTCACAAAGATAATTGACACAACTTTAAAACGCTGTATAATATTCTTGTATTAGACTAGTATGTGACCTGTGAAACCACAGGTTGTAGATGTGGTAGTTTTTATGCTGGGGAGAGCAGACTTTAGACAAAGATGTGGGTCTATATTTTATAAGTAGTGACATAAAAATTGTTTGGTAAATCATTCTTTAAAATGTAAGCGAAACCTAACTTTACTGAGTCCAACTACAAAGCAAGCTTTGGAATCACAAAAATAATTAGAGCAAAAAATATGACTGACCACAAAATTATGTTTTCAGTCACAAATGTTGATTTGTCTGCCTCATGGCACTACAACTTCCCATGTGGACTAAGGACTAAACTGAGCATGTGCAGAGTGAATTAGGTGAGCCCAAAGTTGTTCCTGATTGGAGAAATTGCAAGTGGCGTAGCAGGGGACTACTGGTCCCAAATGAACTGTTAGTGCAACTTGTCTGCTGTTTGTAACCAAGAAATTTCTCTGTCTAGGGATCAATAAAGTTTAATCTAATCCTTGTCGGGGCGCGGGCTGTGAATCCCGTGATAGTGTGTGCACGCATGTGTGTGGTGGGTGATAGGTGATTGTCAGAGCAGAGGTGAAAGTGAAACTGACAGGCTTTACTATTCCTCTAACTCTCCGGGCAGCACACACACACGCAGAGGAGCAGCGAGTGGCAGAAGCTCCGCTGCAAAAAAAAGTTAATAAATCGGCTACATATTTGCTGATGTCGATTCATTGGTGAGACCCTATAATCGGCCCGATTAATCAGTCAGGATCTAATGGGATGTACGGTCCTGGATTTATTCAAATTAGTTGATTTTACATCTTTTTCCACTTTAAACTGCCATTTGATCCCCTTAACATGCTCAAAAACTCACCAAATTTGGCATACATGGCATGGCTGACAAACAGTTTGATGAAATATCAAAATTAACCCCTTAGGTGCCAAAATGGTCTCTGTAGCACCACCTATGTACTCAAAAACAGATGATGCCCTTAGTGGCCAGTAGGAATGTGGTACAGACATGAAACAAACACCAAAATATTGGTCTCATTGAACCTGACAAATCCTCCACTGACACCCATCAGCTAACTCCAACAGGAAGATGGCAATTTGCCTTTCAAAGTAAGTCCAAGTTCCCGCGATTACTGTTTATTCATTTCTTACTTTTTTCACACGTTATACATCAGTTTGTTAACAGGACTCTGCAGAAGCCACATGTGAAAGAATTTTTGAGATAGGACCTATGGTTATGGAATAATCTCAGTTTTAGTGAAGAATACTTATACTTTAAGTTTTACTGTTGAAAAATTCACATCTATGTTAAAAGACCTATTTTTGGCCAGTGGTTGTCTGACTGGATAGTGTAATGGGTAGTGCATAGGATTGTTACATACAGGAACAGGGTTCAATTCCCAGGTCAGGTTGACTTTTTTCCCTTTACGTTCATAAACAGAGGTCTACTGCAATGTGGGTATGTGACAATTTGCACACAGAGGAAAGAGTACACACAGTATGTTTTTTCCAAAATAAAAGCCTTATTAAAAATAATAAATGAGTATTAAATAACTTCTTTTCATTTTTGTGACCAAACGCTCAACTGTTTGTACAACTTTAGTTCATTACAAATTATGGTATTCTTTCTCTCAGACACACACATGCACACACAATAGGGTTTTTCAAAATAAAAGCCTTAAATGTGGTATATCATGAGTATTATGCTCAACTGTTCATATAATTTCAATTGAGTCAAACTGTTTCTGTCTCACACATATGCACTTACACGCAGTAGGATTTTGAAAAATAAAAGCCTCATTAAAAGGTGATGGTGGTTTCAGCAGAAGGGCGCAGGTGTTGTGTAGGAATGTAAGGACGATGGACACAAAAGGGTGGGATGGGTGTCGGGACAGAGAGGTGTGACTTGAGCTGAGGTGTCGACGGTCACGGGAGACGTAACGCACAGTTCGAAGTACGGCCCAATGCTCCTTGCAGCTTTAATTTTTAGTCAATTTTTTTACATTTGTCCTATCAGTCAAAGCTGTCACTCCCTGCAGACTGATTAGTGTCAATTTGGTGATGACTGCAAAGTTTACTTATTGCAATGCACATCATCATGCAAAACAACATAAAAGCTTCAGCAAGCTCAAAATGACACAGATGTAATTAAATGAAATAAGAGATGTAAGAAAACAAAGACAAAGTGAGACATAATAAGAGGCAAATGATGTAATAAAATGAAAACAGTGTAATAAGACCAAAGTGACTTAAAACACACAGCAAAATACAAACGTAACTAAAGATGTAGACATTGTAAAGATGTAACAGAACGAATATAATGTTACAAGATACAAATGATGTAACACAATAATGATATAAGAGGAGACAAAAACCACTTAAAAGGCACAGCAAGATGAATTATAAAGAATATGTAACAAGATGCAAATGAGGTAAAAGACGTAACACAACGTAAGCGATTTAACAAGACAAAAATGATGTAAAACAAATAAAAGGTGCAAAATATGTAGAAAACACAACAAACAAAAAACAACATAGAAATGATGGGACAAAACAAGAGTAATGTAGTAAGACAAAAATGACACAACCAGTAGGAAATCACGTAAAAGATGCAAATGATATAAAAGACACGCCATGACATTACTTTTTAGAAGTGTTCAGACTTGAGAATTTCCCAGGAGCATTGACAGAGCCCATATTTTCCTCATTGCTTTGTGAGAACATGGAGAACCTTATGCTCAGGGTTGGAGGTGGGAGGAAATATTCCCAAATAATTACTTGTAACCATGTAAGTGGTGATATGTTTTCATTTAACAGGCAGCCCTCAGGTGTGTTTTCACCTGTCATTCTTTTAATTTGGTACTGCAATGCTAAACAAATGGGGCCTGTTAGTGGTGTTTGTATGTACTGTGTCTGTGTGTGTCTGACCCACAGGCTGACACACAACTGGGACCTCCAACCTATAGCATTAATCTAGGGCATAACAACAGTGTGTGTGTGTGTGTGTGTGTGTGTGTGTGTGTGTTTTCACCCCAAGCCCAAAGGGTATGATATATGTAGGACCCCCAACCTATAGTGTAAATCTAGGGCACTCCACTAAATCACTGGTGTGTGTGTGTGCGTGTGTGTCAATCATAAGGCATATTAAAAGGTAAAGTGCAGCAGGGAGCAGAGAACTGCTGATCGCTTTTCCCCTCGTCTGTTGCTCAAGGGGTTAATTCTGTCTTTGTGGATAGGAAATGAGAAGAAATCAGGACTTATATACGTCAATTTGACATGCACACACCCACCCACACACAGGGTAGGTCTGGTTCTTTCCCCTGCAGCTCTTTTTCTTATATAAACACATAGGCAAGCTACCTGAAGACTGTATTCTTAACTACTTCCACATCTGACCCATTACGTGTAGCTACACACGGTCCAGCTCACCTCACCATGACCGCTTTACATTTATAAGCTCAGAGATTCTCCATTCACGCAATATAGGCTCACACAGTGTCACCTACAGATCAGATCCACATCCTTTGTATGATTTTCATCTTTTTATTAAAAAAGGACTAATAAGGAATTTAGTTTTTATAGTATAGCATATAACAGGCAAATAAATAAATAAAATGAAGATAAAGCCAACAATTAGCAGCACACTTCAAAAATCTCCATGCTCTACAGTATACAGGAATCCCCTAATACTGTTTCTAATAATTAATTCCTCAGCTTCACTGTCTTGCTGACAAATGTCTATGACATGATGATGATATAAACATTAAATTTGAATTTATGAGTGTGAAAAAAGGACCTGTGGCTTTTCAAAAATCCCTATATCTCAACACATATTTACCTATAGGTGCCTCTGTTACTTTGTGGTCTGTGTGTGTCTCTGTTTACTCACAGTATCTGATCTAATTTCTAAATGTGTGTATAAGTCAAAATCATGTCTCTTTGTGTGTGTTGACCTCAGTGTCCCAGTGCTGGGATGTGGAAATGGATAACTAGGCTAAAGAGCAGCACAGAGATGGGAGGGTGTTTTCCCTCAGTGCTCTCAGCAATACCAGAGACACAAAGACAGGGTGAGGAGGAGGAGGAAATGCCAGAAAACACACTGCTTTAATGTAATTATGCACAGAATAAAGTGGATTTGACAGCGAGGCTGTGTGTAGTGGGAGGTTACTGTTATCAGCTTATAATATGAAATTCATGTTTTGAGGTGGTTGGTGATCTGGCCAGAAAACACCTTAAATACTCACATTAAAAACTTTCATATTGGCAATAATTATCGCAAAAAATATCTACCGTAGTCATTATTTTATTTACATTTCATAGAATGATTTTCTGTCAAAAGCCAAATGGTTATGTGTAGTTTTCTATTAATTTAAAAACACCAGTCAAGCCAAACAAAAAACATAATGTGGAACAAGACAAAGCAGTTACTTTGCATTTAGTTCATTTTCTGTTTTAATTCAGTATTTCAAAAGCGAGTGCACAGTCTGAGTGGGATCTGAGTTCTTATTCAATAAGACAGAAACAATTTTAAAGTTTGTGAATTTCAAATTATTTGTAAAAAAGACAGAATGAAATGAAAATCACATAAAAGTTGCAACAAAATGAAAACACAATAGCATGTAACAAGATGTGAAAAAATGAAAACATAAGATGTAATGCTGTGAAAGCCAATGTATGCAGTCTGAGTTCTTATCTGAAATCTTTTTCAGCAAGACCAAAACAATGAAAAAACATTTATATGTGGTCCTAAATGATTTTTTTATTCATGACAAATCAAGCAATACAAACAAACAAATCAGACCTCTAGAGGAAGAACATTCAGCAGTTCCCATGATAAAATATTTTTTACAATTATTACAATATAAAATCACATTGAAGCAATAGCAGCTACTGATCTCTAAGGCTGATTATCTTAATATAATATAAAAATGATGTAACTCACACTGTCCACTATATATTATTTTATTATGTCATTATCATTTTGATGCCCAGCATCTCCTCCATGTTAAGTGCTTCAGAGAAAGGAAAAAAAGTTAAACATGAATGGACACAGAAATAAAAACATACTGTGCAAATAGTTGAGTGTAGCTGCTGCACAGCTGTAACTGTCTGTCTGCAGACACATGAGGAAGTATCACACAAACACACTCGGAGGGGCTCCTGCCTGCTTCATGCCTAGCTACAGTAATGGATGCCACGCCCTACTCTGCCTTAACCACAGGGCGTGCACCAATAGATGTGTGTTTGTGTGTGTCTGGGAGTTTATTGTTTAAAGAAAAGGGGAACTTGTCACAGTGTGACTGTGTTCTGAATCGCATTCTGGATACTGCATACAGGGTTTTTCCAGGCTAAAATTGAGTCTGTTCCATCCTAATCATGGTGCAGCGTTGAGTTCCTGTCGTAAAGGACAAGAAAATCATAGTCGTCGGGTTAAACAGTACAGTCTGTGTTGTAAACACTTCTTCAAAACAAGGGGCAGAGTTGCTGTGATAGCCGATTTCTCCAGCCAACAGTTTTAACAAATTATTAAGACCATCTTAGAAAAGCACCCATGTGATAAGCCCTTTAGTTACTACAGCAAAGCTTAAAAAAAACTCTGCTTTTGACCAAAAATTTTTTTTTCGATTTTATAAAAATTTACGTGCCATATTGATACTATGCTGCAGATGGAAGTTCACAGTGGCGTGTATATTATAAAATAGTTGTGACAGAATATTGATATGGTGAACTATCACAGTATTTAATCTTACGTTGGATTGTCAATGCACTCTCGTCATGTATCGTTTTTTTTTTGTTTTTTTTTTAAATATAGGCGCCATAAACTTCGTCCATCGTTCCTCCTTAGTGAGTCAAGTCACTGTTTTGCATGTCATCAAGGGGTGCTCCTTGCATGAGGGGCTCAAAATTGGGCCGAAGTCACAGAAGAAGAAAAAACAGACAACAGCGCTAATATGGCGGACTCAAGTGGTGAAGTTAAACTGAAAGATGCACTGGCGTTGTTTAAATCGAAAGTGTGGACTCACTTTGGCTTTAATAGTGAGGATGGGACAAAGCTGGATAAGGACTTTGCAGTATCTAAGATCTGTCTCACGAAAATATGATACACGGGCAGCACGACAAACATGTACAGCCACCTATTTCATTGTTGTTTTGTTAATAGATTTGATCTACTTGAGAGACATGAGATGTGTTTTCTAAATGAGTGTAAAATAGTGTCACTGTTTGTCAGACACCTTAAAAAAATCCTGTTTAATACAGTGTCATTGTTTTTACACTTGCTGTTTGTACTCTGGTGGAATTATGCTGCAAAATATAAACTATGAAATGTGTTTTTTTGTTTTTGTTTCATCCCTATAAACACAGGGATATATCATAGGTTATTAAGAACAATATATCGATAATTGCAATATCGCCATATCGAGATATTATCGTAAGCCATGTGTCATATCATATTGTATCTTATTGTGAGGTACCCTGAGATTCCCAACCCTATTATAAGATAGTGATTTCCTTGAAGACCCCATCAGAGGTGTATTAAGTGAAATTATGTCTCATTCTACTGGTATTTTAGCTCACTGGAAGTACTCTGCTCGAATAATAGTGTAGATTTTTATCATGCCATGTGAAGATTGTTGTTTGCCTCTATTTGTGTGTTATTGCTTTTGAAGCCCCCCTTGGTATGTGACAGACCAGCAACCTCCCAGTAACAACACTATCACTCCATCAAAAATAGCCATACTACTTACTACTTTTGCTCAGGATCAGTATGTCACTACTGTCAATCAATCAATCATCAATCAAATTGTATTTACATAGTGCCAAATCATAACAAAAGTTATCTCATGACACATTACATGTAGACCTGGTCGAACCAGACTCTCACTACTGTTTGGGCTTGATAAACGGCAAATTGACCTGCGCTCATATAGTGACTTTCAACCTTGAAAGTATTTGCATCTTATGTGTCACATTTGCCTACCAACACTCACACATTCACACAACTGTGAAACTGGGAGCAGTATGGTTTCAGTGTCTTGCTCAAGGAGACTTCAACATGTGGACAGCTTTGACTACTCCTGAGTCAAAGGTACACCTCGATGAAGCATACCACTTTCAACACAGCCTAAATGTCTGTTTCCATTTGCACATACTATATCTTGGCTTCTCGGTAATTTTGTTTGAAATAATGGTGATCGTGAATTATCCTGAATTCATTGTATTCATTATATTTTATTTCATTCATTCAATAAATAGATCTTCGTATGACAGCCCTAACTGTATATGTGACTCAGGTTAAATATGTCTTTATATTTAATAATATGTTCTTTATTGTGTGCTCATGAGGCAGAAGCAAACAGAGCTGAGTCTAAAAGATGCTAATGTGTAACCAGCTAATTAGCTGCTAGCCAGTACAGATGATTAGACATGATATGGCTCTCAGCAATAATATTGTTGGGTCTGGCTTAATGACTTGAAAATCTGCTCTAATCCACACGTGACCAGATTTACACATTCAGTCCATTCTGTGTTGTCCATTGAAGTCAGGGTTGTTGTCACTGCTGTATTAGTTTATTCCTGGTGGTGTGTGTGTGGAACATATTTTCCAAAGAAAGATTCATTGTGCATAAGAAATGTCAAAGTGAGGTGAAAAAAGGTGGAAAAATATCCTCAGCCTATGAAATACTTCACTTGACTGAAAGCAAAAACATTTCCATGGCCTCTTGAGGGTTTATTAGGGGACAATCTACCAGCGTCTGGTGTTTGATATCTGTAGAGTGGTTCTCAGGGTTGAGGGATATTGTTCATAAAAAGCAATTTCTCAAACAGTCTTGCTTTTTACATGTTTGATCTTGAGTGCTTTGAATATCAGCAACCATTCATAATGATATCTTCATTGCCCTCACTAATGAAAGACCATCCTTGCAGCTCACACGAGAATCTTCAAAAGTTGAATAGCCTTATTTAATTTTTTATGAATCTAAAATAGAGGACGCTACAAGCTGACTTATCCTATCCCATATATTTCATAGAGTTAATCTCCTCTGATCAAATATAACAGACACTTTCAGTGTTGGCCACATGAATGGAAATCAAATGTAAATGCAAACATTAAATAATGATTTTTTTTATAATTATTTTCTATAATTAACAATAGCTGTCATCTCCACGGGTTACCTACAGACAAGGTTTAAGGTCCAATCATATAATCATCATTTAATTTGCTTAATAACAGCAGCATAAAATTCCACTCAGGGTTTTTATATCAGAGGAAAGCAGCAGTTTTACTTAAAATCCCAGTGTGAAGCTGTGTGAGGTCCTTTATGAAGAGGTTGAAATACCTCACTATAAATGAGGCTGCATTGCCGTTATGCCTGATAATTCAGTCTACTAATGTATCAACTGTGATTGAGAGTATACTGATGTTTCTTCGAAGAAGGAGGGTGTGATTTTTCAGTGGTGTAGGAGCAGTGATCTGGGCTACAGTTCATCATAAAGCTTGAGTTACAGTGAATCAGATGGTTTGGCTCTGCTGCTCTAAAGCACTGAACCAGAGTCTGTGTGAAGGGAAAGATGCCTGTGGCTCCTATTTCAAGGAACTGGCTGCCAGGCCAGTGCATATGTTGTTATGGCTAGGAAGATGACTTGGTCCTTTGATTATATGGCAGTGTGTGTATGCAGATTCCAGACATTGAAAAACCAGCCTGTATCTGTCTGTGTATCAGTATGTACAACATATGTATGTTTGCTTAGCACATTGAAACTACATGTTATTTTAACTCTTGATATCCACTGTGGAGTTGATAGACTAGAAGCCAGAAGGAAATAAAGAATAGCAATGACACAGAGTCAATCATGAATTGAAAGTCAATCATGAAGCCTTTATATGCAGCATATCTGCATTACAATATCTTAAAATAAATAAATAAATCTATGCGTATATTATGTTTTTTTTTATTCCATACTTACATTATAGTTTCCCCCCACCTTGTGAAAGCCTCAGGTGCTGTTAGAGTCTTTATTGTTACCATTAGACAGAAAACATTACATGAATATTTATGAAGTACCTCAAAGAAGCACAAAATAAATCTTCTTGTTGCTGGTATAAAATGCAATGCTAAATTTAGGAATGACCTAAAAGTTTATTTCAAGAAAAAACCTAAGCACTTAAATTCACTTCATTTCATTTGATCATTGGTGTCATCTCCTTTAATGTTTTTAGTTTTTCCATTTTAACAAAAAAGCCACAGTAACAGTGTATACTAGAGCCCGACCTATTATAGGGTCTCACCTATTAATTGACATTGGCCAATATGTAGCCGATTTATGAACTTTTTTTTTTTTGCAGCGGAGCTTCTGCCGCTTCCTGCTCCTGTGCGCGTGTGTGTGTGCAGCCCGGAGAGTTGAAGGAAGAGTAAAGCCTGTCAGTTTCACTTTCACTTCTGCTCAGGACAATCACGCTACCCCCCCTACCCTTAGCCAATATATCGGATATATCGGCCGATATATTGGCTTTTTTTTAGCCCCCAATATCGGCATTGGCCCCAAAAATCCCATATCGGTCGGGCTCTAATGTATACTCCTGTAACTTGACAGGAGTATACATCACAAAACCAAAGAGAGTTAAGAACCTGATAGTGATCTCTTCTGATCACCCCATGTTCAAGAATAGCTGGCAATTCTAGAAAAGTGAACATAAACAGAGATAACTGATTTGTTCACTCTGTCACCCAAGTAAACACTGTACCTATGTTATAGAAGCTCTGAACATTCTGACAATAAAACAGCCTATTTCAGGCACATCAGTCTGAAAAATGTACATTGAGGCTTGTCTTTGTTTCAGCAACTAACTATGGCCTCTGGAAATGTACATCTCATCTAAGAGCGATGAAAATAAGTGTGGAAATGAAGTGAATGATAATTAGAATAAAATTATGCTACTTAACTGTAGGCCTGTCAAAACTGTGACTGTCATATTGAAGTTATTCTACATAATGATGAAAATCATATTTCTCTACCTCTACAAGACAGTTGGTGAAACTAACAATAGTTATGTATTTGATCATTTTTATATGTAATTTTCTTCAATTTTACTCTCTTTTAAATGATGCAAAATAGTAATTTATTAAAACTGTATGCCTTATATGACTAGAGAAACACGTTGACAATTAACATGTTGCAAGAAGCAAACAGGTTGCATTTAGAGGTTTTGTTGAGCAAGAAAGGTTTCCAGGAGAATAATCTTAAATTTTCAATTTAACCCTTTAACTGCCTGCTCAACCATATGGTTGAGCTACTCTTCAGGTACTCATCAGATTGTTCTCGGTGAGGAA
>JAPTMW010000003.1:1103674-1117398 GCA_029822955.1 Ostorhinchus angustatus
CGTTAAGCGACAGGGCAGGATTGGTTCAGGCCACGCAGAAGCTTGGGAATGCCTCCCATTTCAGGCAGACATGTTCCTTGCCACGTCAGCAGCAGCTAAGGCCTAACTACACAGCTGGAGCTACAGTCCACTCAGAACAGCTCTGTGCTGACTCCGAACTGTAATAGGACACCTCACTATTCTCCACAGTTACTGTAATGAATGCAAACTGTTGCATGTCTGCACTAAAGCAAAGCAATAAATATAAAAAAGAAAGGCTGGTGAGCTTTATCCATTACATTTTATGCCTTTGTGGCAGGTCTGAGCTGCTCCTTTGCGTTTTTTTCAAAAAGAAGGGTGTGTGCCTGCAGTCTTTATCTAACTCATCCCATCACTTGTTTGAACAAAGGACCAATTGCAGCTCTTCAGGCTATAATTAAATGGCTGCACTGGCATCTCTAAACATGTTAATGCACACGTTTCCATTCTGAATGTGACCCAAGATACAATGTTGGCATCTCTGTTTTCATCCTGTATATTTGTGATCTGCAGAAATGGCTTTACATCATGTCTGGATACCTTGAGATGTTTTGATGTCTGCGATTTTCATTCTGAAAGACAAGAGGTGTATGTAGTAATCTCCATAGAGTAGGCAGTGAAACATTAAGGCTCTGATGGAGACATAACTCTCTACAAAGTCAACGTTCTCTAAATTCCCCATTCTATTCAAGCTTTTTAAACATATTTTATACATTCAATATTTTGTTAGAATTTCAGTTTCTCATAAGTCATTTTCAGTCACTCAGTTGGTTTTGTGTGACCTAGAAAAATCCCTTGGCCAATCAGGAATGCCACCATCCAACAGCTCTTCAAGAGGAGAGATCTGGATCAGTCAGCTTTCCAAAGCTAGTGGGTTAAAGTTCAGTCAAAAGCCCCAGTTTGATTTGATGTGGAATATTTTCCTTTTTTCACCACAGCTTTTAAATAATTTACACTTGAGTGAAATGCAAGGGCCAAAAACTGTATTATCATGCTGAAATAAGTTCTGTGGAAACATTAAAGTCTGCAACAAGTTAAAGTAGATTCAGAGAAAATCAGTTCCTCTGGTGAGTATACAGAGCAAACAGCCAGAGAGTTAGCAGAGATTTAAAAATAAATCGAGAAATGGTGCACTGTAACTTTAAACCACAAAACAAAGCAGCCCATTCACACTGTGCATTCCTTCCTGAAATCAAAGCCAGTTAATCCTCACCTGGCACAGATTTGCAGAGTTTCTCCTCTGAGTTGTGTCCTGTCGATAGTGTAACTGTAACTTACGCTCCTGCTCTATATATCCTGGGAGAGAGAATGTTCTGGAAGTGGGAATGGGATATTCAAATGAGGCAGTCTGGGTTTGCTCAGGAAGTTGCATACTGCCTGGGACGTCCCCCTCCCAAGCTGTGGTCGACTCAAGTTAACAACACATCAGTACTGCTCTGGGGTCAGCTCTGAATCTTTCCCACAAGTTGCTGCACTGCGCACTCAGAGATAAATCTGATTTTGGATCAGTCTAGGCTGATGCACAAAACAACTCAGTTTTAAGGTCCTAGTTTTAGATCCTGCTTGCTGACTCAATCTTGAACGCTGATTTCATCACATATAAAGCATAAAAATAAACTGTTCAGCAAAATCAGAGCAGTTTACGGGCATGTACATAGATGTTAAAGGTGGAGTTAGGGCAGTTTTCAGAGCAGTTGTCCCATCTGAGTCCATGAGCCACTTTCTGACAACACTCTTCTATTATCTGTGCAGTTAAGAAATGTCAACAGAAACACTCATACTGCAAATGACAAAACTTCAACTTAAACTTCAGTTTCTGAGTCAAATGCATTATATTTTAATTTCAGATGGAGAACTTTAAAACAACCCAGTAGCTGTTCTTCAGAGAATTCTCCAGCCCTGCCCCCGCCTCCACACTGCCACGTCTGTCCAACTCTGCAGCTGCTTGTTGCAGCATGGCTGAAGGATGGGGGTGTTATAGAGGGCGACTGTTGTAAAACTACTTTGATCTCGGTCTCATCCCACCTGGATTCTCTTTTTTCCAACTTTTGCAAGAATCTTTGTCATTTGTAATTCCTTGTACATGCCCATACAGTCTATCCGTGACAAGATTACCGGTATCTGCAGTGATAACATTATGTGAAGTATGATATTAGTTAACTCATTTATTAGTAGAATATAGTCAGTCAGAAATCCATTTTGATCTATGGAACAAGGATAGACCATATCTAAGTAATTTATGATTGAATATTTGCTAAATTGTGTTAATGCAAACTGTAAATTATTCCTCATTGTGTCTGCTACATGTTATTTTGCAGATAGTGGAACTCTACCATGTCTTATTGACAGACTCCTCCTTTTTACCACCCTTTTGCAAAGTGCCCACACTTGCCAGGTAATGACAGTCAGTGGAGGCATCTAGAAAGTTCTCCAAAAGAAAAAGAAAAAAAGTAATTACATACTAACCTCATAGCTTAGTTTAATTCTCAGGTTAACATTAAATCAGTGCATGATGGAAATGTGTTTTTAGATACTATAAGAGTGTTGTGTTGGGAAGAATGACACCATCTATTGTAGCTATTTCTGCTTTGGGTGTGACACAGTGTTGCAGCCCCTTCCTTCCCTTCCCTTCAGGGGGTGTTTGTTATTTAAATGCCCCCAGGAGCAACAGTTTGCACTGAAATTCCTCAACGTGTGACTTGAGGGCAAACTCTGGGTAAAGCAAGTCTGGACAAATATCCTAATACACATAATCTCCATTTAAACAGCATCCTTTTCATTACATACTTTAGGTAGGAAATTTTACACATTAGGACACAAAGGACAATAGAACCACATATGCATTCTTTGTGTTTTTCGGGAAGTCCAGAAGGGATCATCCAGCAAAGCAAGTCCTGTGTTGCTCACAGTATACTTTATACTGCCTATATATAAATGTGTGTAAGTGAAAAGAGTTCTTTAGTTCTTTACAACTACACTCATGATTTAAGCGGCAAGGAAGCCAGGCCTAGTGTTTTTCCCCTAAAGTCAGATGTAAGACCAAGAATAGCCAATCTAAGTAGGTGGAACGTGAGTTGCATCAGCGTAGAAATGAAATGTTATTTGAGGAGGAGCCTATTCACCATCTGGACGTCATTTCAATAACCTCAGAACAAGCTGAGGTTAGTCTGCTCCTCAATTTTGTCAACAGTTTTGCTTGTATGTTAATGTAATATCTGTACATTTCGATTCAAATGATAAGTTTTTGTCTACAATCAAAAGAATACAAGTCTTACAAAACAGAATCTTCAGTTATTTAACAGTATTGACTGTAAAGGAAACAATTATTACTACTATCCATAACCTTAAAAGTCATAGGTCTGTGGTGCGGATTTTGTTAAACTACATTTCAGTTATATATACAGTAGCTCAGCTGTCACAGTAAAGGCAGATCAACATCACTGTCTCAACGGGACATGTGTTTAATATCTAAACAAACAGACCAGCAGGAGTTTTGGCACTATGTTGCAACTCTTGACAAGTTTTCTCAGCACCTCGCTTCTACTTAGCTCCTCCAGAAGAAACAGTGTCAAGCTTCTTTTATGCCATATTCTCCAAAAGTGCAACAACAGTTTACCATTTGCCATTGTGTTAGAAAGAGAAAAAAAAATCCAATATAAAAGTATAATAGTGGCACTTTCATCAACAAACCACAGGGAAAAAAAAAAAAAAAATATATCTATATATATATATATATAATTTTTTTTGATTGAGTTGACATACTTTATGCAACATGAGATTGAAAAGGAAGGAGTAAAGGAATGAAGAACATGTCTGTGGGGTTTGGCCAGGTAAGGAGTGTACAATCTATAGTGTGTCTCATCCCCTACAGCTGAGTGAACACAATGTGCACCAATTCCTTTGGTTTTCTGAAGAAGCGAGAAGAGAGAGGGAATGGAGGGCTATGCCTCAGACAGAAAACAAATCTGGACAGATGCGAGTGAGTGTGGGAGCAAGAGTGACTGTGTTTGTGTACAGAAAAAAGACATCATGAGGAGGATCAGGCGGTTGGGAGGGTGTGTGTGTCAGTCAGTGGGAGTCTGTATGTGTGTCAGTATGGATCAGTGTGTGTGTGTGTGGGAGCTGCTCAGAGCATGTGGGAGAGTGTTTGTGTGAAAATGTTTGTGTGTTATTGTTGATGCAAATGCTGCTGCCCCGTGAGTTTTAATGTTGGAACATTTACACAGTCACTGGTCTGCATTCAGCACTTTGTTATTGTTGTATTCACACAAGTGTGTGTATATTGTGTAGTGATTGAATGGCATGTCATAGAGCAGGCGGGAGGAATGCTTCATTCTGTGTGTGTGTGTGTGTGTGCGCGTGCGTGTGTGTGTAAACTCTACCTCAGCCTTGAGATGTGGCTAAAGGTATTGTTGTTGTTGGTCTTGTTAGCAATGCATTCATCCTTTCCACCCACTTGCAGACGCGTGTGCACGCACACACACAGAATTTCAGCTGTTACATAAGACGATGGCTCCCAGTCCTAAACACAGTGCGTACTGAAACACAACCGTACACAGAGACCAGTGAACTGGGACACTCAGCTCTATTAGCCCTATTCTTACTTCTCCTTCATTCCTGAATAAAGTTTCTTTACAACAAAAACTTATCATGACAAAAAAAATGACAATACCTTAATTTAACCACAACATATATTTTTTGTCATTTTTTTTATGTTTCATTTTTTATTGTTTCATATTTTCTCCCCCCCCCCCAACTCTTGTGGCATCCCCTGAAAAAGTAGGCCATGGTAATAATTTGAGAACAACTAAAAACAATAGTAATAAAAAATAAAGACATATTGTAAATAAATAAATGCATACTTAACCTACCAGTTATGTTAGTGAAACGATAGCAATACGGACCCAAATGCAGATCACAGGAAACGATCTTAATATTAAACAGGCTTTATTAAGTTCCACAGGCAGGAAATAAACACTGAATAAAGCGTCTCTGTATCCAACAGTCACTAAACCACCAACGGTGCAAAAACTCATGGCTGTGAGAAACCACACCTGTGAACCACCGTGTGTGGAAAAACCAGGCAGGGCTACCTGGTCCAATGAGGAGCATGCAGAGACGTAGTCGAGGGGAAAGCGTTGGTCGGAACCAGCAGACGGGAATAACCAGGGCTCAGGCCGAGACGTAATCGGAGGATGGAAGGCAGGCCAGGTAACCAGGACAGAGACAGGGTCAAGGCAGGCAGTTGTACCAGGGGTGAAGACGGAGACAGGTGGTAGGTCGGACAAGGAGCGGATCAGAAACAGGTCAGGATCAGGAACACAGCATCAGGAGAACGCTGGAAAGGCACTTACTGGAAGGCTACAATCTGGCAAGTGAGAAAGGCAGAGGACAAAGAATATATACACCCACACTAATGAGTGCAGCTGCGCTTCACAGGTGAGAGTAATGAGCAGATTAAAGCGGAGAGCAGAAACTGGGTCAAAGTTCAGGTCAGGATTCAGATAGAGTAGATCACAGATATGACAATTAGTTAATGTACAGTACTGTGCAAAACTACTAGTCTAACAGGTTTGTTTAGTAAAGTTCTAATGACCACATATATGCATTTCTCAGTCTCTGGGAAAATCCAATCTGAAGATATGAGAAATATGTGCAGAGGTAAAAAGAAACAGTGTCTATGGTCGTATTTAGTGTGACTGCCTTTTGCACTTAACATGTCTTTAACCAGTTTGTTCACACAATATGAGTATATGAGAGAATATGATAATTAATTAATTCAATTAATTGTTTTATACCAAGTTTCAATTACCTCACGTCAGATATTTCTAATTGTTTGTGCTGCTTCTTGTCATGGAGTCAGAGGTCACACTAAATAGTGACTTTAACCTTTACAACCCATTTGGTTTACCTTTTTGTGTATTTTATATATGTACTCATATTTCCTGTATTTTCCCATTGTATCTAAGAGAATCTATATTATAAAAGCCAAGTGGCCTTTTTCTGTGTGTGCGTGTGTGTGTCTGGGAATTCACACAAAATTCGGGGAGAGCTGACTGCTGCAGTTTGGCATACTAATGTACTTTTGGTCAAGGAAGAGACTAGCGAAAATGGCAAGTTGATAGGACCAATATTGTGGGAGATATTAGTAATTTGAGATTACAATAGTCTTACAATCACGATGCTATGGCCAAAATGCTTTGGTGATGACTGCTGGACAAGGAATACATAACAGCATAAACACTACCAGATCTAGAACCCATGGATCCCCACAGGTCATCGTACTAGTGAGAAATAAATATGTATGCTTATTTCAACCCTGAAGAAACAACAAAGATAAAGGTAGAGTAACACTTTTGCATAGTACAGTATATAGAAAAGATCTTTGATTTTCTCAATAAATAAGGTATAAAGTATGGATGGCTGTGGCATTGCCCTTGATTCTCTAGTATGCATAGTACAGTATAATATGTTTGAGATTATAACCAATGGTTGCAAAATAAGTAAAACGTAATGTGCTGTACAGTAATACGCCTCGGCCAGAATGGACAGGCAAACAGATGGACAGACTGATGATAAAGCAATTACAATACCCCTTCGGCTTGTCGAGTTAAATGTGGAGGCTGCCAGTGAAGGGCTACTATCGTTATAGGTGTTCTCCAATTAGCAAAAAGAAACCTCTCCAAAACAAGCTCTAAAGAGCAAGTGTCATTTGATAATAGTAGTTTTTGACAATAGGACATGATACTGTCAGGCAGACCAAATTCCCTCTTTTTTTTTTTTTCCCAAAAAGTACACTCCCTGGACACATTTGTACTTTTTTGCATTTTTTAGCTTTAGCTGATAGCTCGTACTCTTACTCATCTTCATCTGCTTATCCGGGTCAGGGTCGTGGGGGCAGCAGCCTCAGCAAAGCAGCCCAGACTTCCCTCTCCCCAGCCACGTCCACCAGCTCCTCCACAGGAATCCCGAGGAGTTCCTAGGCCAGCTGAGAGATATAATCCCTCCAGCGTGTCCTGGGTCAGCCCCAAGGTCTCCTCCTGGATGGACATGCCCGAAACACCTCCCCAAGGAAGTGTCCAAGAGGCATCCTCACTAGATGCCTGAGCCACCTCAAGTGGCTCCTCTCGACATGGATGTCAAGAGGAGCCAGTCCCAGATGTCCGAGCTCCTCAACCTATCTCCAAGGCTCCAACCCTGCAAAGGAAACTCATTTCAGCTGCTTATACCTGCAACCTCATTCTTTTGGTCATTACCCAAAGCTCATGACCGTAGGTGGGGGTCGAAATGTAGGTCGACGGGTAATTCAAGAGCTTCACCTTTCGGCTTAGCTCCCTTTTCACCACAATGGACCGGTTTAGCGCCTGGATTACTGCAGACGCTGCCCCACTCCGCCTGTCAACCTCCCTCTCCATCCTTTCCTCATTCGTGAATAAGATCCCGAGATACTTGAACTCCTCCACCTGAGGCAGGAATCCCCCCCCGACCTGGAGCGGGCACTCTACCCTTTTCCGGCTGAGGACCATGGCCTCAGACTTGGAGTTGCTGATCGTCATCTTCACACTCGGTTGTGAGTTCGATGAAGCTAAGAGGACCACATCATCTGCAAAAAGCAGAGATGAGATCCTCCCGCCACTGAACTCAACCCCATCCCCCACCTGGCTGCACCTAGAAATTCTGTCCATAAAAGTTATGAACCGGCTACACAGGCTAGACCCGTACTCCTTTGGTACAGGGACTGAATGGCCACCAGCAAGGGGCCATGCACCCCATACTCCTGGAGTACCCCTCACAGGATGCCCGTGGGGACACGGTTGTAAACCTTTTCGGGATCCACAAAGCAAATGTGGACTATTTGGGCCAACTCCCATGCCCCCTGCAGCACCCTAGCAAGGGTATAGAGCTGGTCCACAGTTCCACGTCCGGGACGAAAACCACATTGCTCCTCCTAGATCTGAGGTTCAACTACCGACCGCACCTCCCTTGCCAGTACCCTGGCGTAGACCTTACCAGGGAGGCTGAGGAGTGTGATCCCCCGATAGTTCTAGCACACCCTCTGGTCCCCCTTCTTAAAGATGAGGACTCCAGTCTGTCACTCCAGAGGTACCGCCCCTGATGTCCATGCAATGTTGCAGAGGCGGGTCAGCCAAGACAGCCCTGCAACATCCACAGCCTTGAGATACCTGGGGCGGATTTCATCAACCCCCGGGCCTCTGTTGCTTTGGAGTAGCTTCACTACCTTGGCAACTTCTGCCCCGGAGATTGGTTCATCTGTCTCCTGGCCTCTCGGCTCTGTTCCCTTCCGGAATGCATGTTGGTGGGATTGAGGAGCTCCTCAAAGTATTCCTACTACCGCCCGACTACATCCTCAGTTGACATCCACAGCTCCCCATCCCCACTGTAGACAGTGTGGGTGAGTTGCCGCATATCCCCCTGAGGTGCAGCACAGTTTGCCAGAATCTCTTTGGAGCCGATCAGAAGTCTTCCTCCATGGCCTCACCAAACTCCTCTCACGCCTGAGTTTTTACCTGGGCCACCGTCACACCACTTGGCCCACTGATACCAGTAAGCTGCTTCTGGAGACTCACAGGACAGCTGATAGCTGATACTTTGTATGTTTGTTTTAGTAGGAAGCTTCATGTAAATGATTAGTGAGTAATTAATTAATGAGTAAATGTAGAACTATACATTCCTTCATCCTCATGTATTCTGCAAGCAATGTTTTGCAAGCAAATTTGTTCTGGAAATCACCTCTTTCACTTTTTATTCCCAAGGCAAATATTTGAG
Organism: Ostorhinchus angustatus; assembly: GCA_029822955.1. Taxonomy (NCBI): domain Eukaryota; kingdom Metazoa; phylum Chordata; class Actinopteri; order Kurtiformes; family Apogonidae; genus Ostorhinchus; species Ostorhinchus angustatus. Next base: position 1,112,480 of record JAPTMW010000003.1, read on the forward strand.
TAAAAATAGTGGTCTACACATATCTTTACATCTGTCTCTGTCATATTGTTTCTGTCACATTTTAAAATCAATCAATATTTTTCCAGTATTGATCTTATTGTGGTGGATGGAGGGTTTTAGGACCCAAAATACGGCACAGAGGGGGATCGAGAGAACAAAAATAGAATTTATTGAATACTTCAATAGGGAAGGGGAAGTGGAAGAAGAGGGGGGAAAGGGAGAAACCGTGTTGTAGTCCTTCGTGGTCAGGTGGGCTTTTATTGCAGTCTCTGGATTGTGGCTTTGTCTGGTGGCATCAGAAGTCTAACGATGGTACGGATGCAGCTGTGACAGAGGAGGACAGTGGAAATAGTTCAGAGCAGAAACCGTAGTAGTTGAGGCAGTTGAAGGAAGGGAGGAAGCTGTCGCAGAGTCAGTGGATGGAGGCAAAGATTAGCAGTGGATTGGTAGATGTGGCAGTTAGCTTAGATGTGGCAGTTAGCTTAGATGTGGCAGTCAGCTTAGCTGTGGCGCGGCATGGTCAGCACAGGACTGTGGCGTGGCGTGGTCAATGGTGTGGTCAGCGCAAGACTGTGGCGTGGTCAGTGCGGGCTGCTTCTTCGTCATCCGGATGTTTCCTCTGGAAGGAGAAGAATCATCTGGCGATCTGCCTCAGTCTGCAGGGCACTTATACACACACTGCAGATGATGTGAAATCACCAGCAGGTGTGCACAGCCCAGCTACTGAGGAAGGCACACGAAAAACCTCCCAATGCCACCAGGTGGAGACATAGGGAGAGTTATAGGGGAAAAAAACAAGAGCCAGATCATAACACTTATTCTTTATTTGAACAAAACCCCCATCAAAATTTTTCTGCAGCTTTATGTAAAGTTTGGCCATAAAGCACTGTCATATAGTATTTCTTATCAATAATGGACAATAAGCCACAGAAGCCTTTATGTATTCAGCCTGTCAGAAACAAAATGTTACAGTTGAAAATCAAAATTGAAAAGTAGCCCAAGTCAATGAAATTAAGCTAACATCAGAACCACTTTTTGGATTTCTGTGGGTCCATCCTCTGAATGCTCTTGTTAAGAGGATATGCACAGAATGGTGACAAATCAAAACCATAGAGCAAGAAAGTTGTATGATGCCAAAGGGCAAAAATTCTATAAATATGTTTTGGAAATTTGAGACGTCTTCATCATCCATGTTAAACACCTGTGTGAGATTATGGACCATTGTGGTTCGACTGTACCCTCCCATTATCATCTTCAAAATACAGAATGAGGGACTATCTTTTGGAAAAGTGTTTTCTACCCTCCAGTGGAATTCACAAACCTGTAGAATCAATTCTGAGGTACACTGAAGGTATTCTGGAACACTATTGTTAGACACTTCATATTGATTTTGCGTTTAATTTGTGGCCTGCTTACTACAGTCCACTTTACTATCATACACATAAGGTGTATTGCCCTAATGTGGGACATTTTTTGTATTTTGGGCTTCTGTAGTATATTACAATATTAATCCCTGGGGAAATTATTGTGTTACAGTTGCTCCATGCAAGAATAAAAGTAGCAGGAAAGAAATTATCAATACAACAAATATATATACATACATAAATGAAGATCTAAAGATACACACACACACACACACACACACACACACACATACATATACATATACATTAAAACACTCTATTAAACACAATTAGAACCGTAATTTGTACAATATGTACAATATGTACTAGACAAATATTATCAATTTGATAATTAAAAGAATAAAAATAAACTTCCAAAATATTGTTGTGTAATTATAATTATGAGGTTATCGGAGGGGAATTAAACAGTCTAATGGGCACAGGCAGGAATGATTTCCTGTTTGCTTCACTGGTACATTTGGGTGGTATCAGTCTGTGACTTCACATGCTCCTGTGACTGACCAGCATGTCATGGAGTGGGTGTGTAGAACTGTCCAATATAGTCCGGATGTTGGACAGCATTGGCTGCATGCTGGTTGACGCATGCACCCTGAGATTACATTTTGTTGTCTGTACACAACTCAGATGCTACATCCTGAGATACACTAGTCCCCTTTTAACTAGAGCTCAGCATGACTGTAAAATTACTTCCAGTTTTAGGTTGTTATAGACGCAGTGTTACTGCGGCATCCAACAATGACAAGAGCCAAGATGTCTGCTTGATTGGTTTGAAAAGACCCACCCAAGAGCCTATTGTCCAGTCCTATTGGCTCCCAACTGTATGTGTTCAAGTCGCCAGAATCGGCATCCCATGGGTCACCAAGCCCTGCATTCAGGCGAGTGTTATCCTACATGGCACTGCTTCCTGACACAGTTGTTCCCCATAGAGCAACAGGCACTCAGTGCTGAGTCAATTATTGACCAGGACAATCAAAGAAATGAAAAGCCGACAAAACACACACACACACACATGCACTTGTACTGGAAGCCTGGGTAAACAATGACGTTCAGCCTTTGCTCTGTCTTCCTCTGAGCAATGACAAGAATGTGTCAGTCTGCCAGAAAGGCTTTATATTAAACACCAGTAGAAAGTATTTCATCTTTTGATGGAACCTCAACCCCGAGCATAACAATAAGCATGTATTAGACTTTATTTAATAAGGAACTTATTCTAGTTTCTGTGTTTAACGTGACTGAAACACAAATTAAACTACAGCTTAAACATGGATCAAATGTAACCCTAACCTCTTTCACACAGTTGCTGTTGACCTGGTGGAAGAGGTTTATAAAAAAGATGAGATTTTAAGAATTTCTCTCTTTTTTTTTTTAATTAGTTAATTTTTTTTGTTTTTGCTGCTTTATTGATTATTTGTTTATGTTATATTCATTTCATTTTGTTCATATATTGTATTGTTGTTATTAATGTATTATTGTTGTTTTCATGCTCATTCAGGATGTTCAGGTACTATCTCCTCTGAAAGTATTTGCTTTGGGCAAATAATCTTTAGAACAATTTACTTTAATAAACCCATTTTACTTAACTTCATTAAAACAATGATTAGATATAACCAGCATATATGTGGGCCTCCATCTTTGATATTTTTTCTTATATTGACTGATAAACATTTCCTGCCATTTTAACGAGGTGGGATCGCCCCAGTCTAATATACAATAGGTATGCTGCGAAAACCTCAAATGAATAATGAATATGTAAGTTTAATTTTGAACGGTATATCTAGTCAAGTCTTTGTCTAAAAAAAAGGCAACCATAACTCAATAGCTGTGTGAAGACTTTAATTAATAAAAATTATTATTATTATTATTATTATTATTATTATTATTATTATTATTATTATTATTAGGAGTGTGTCAAAATATCAATATGGCGAACCATCCCGATATTTAATTTTATCATTGATGGACTCTCGCTGTGTATTTTTTAAATTTTTTTAAAATTCTTATTAAAATGTAGTTGCTATAAACTTCTTTCACTTTCACTTCACTTCCTCCTTAGTGAGTCGAGTCACCATTTTACATATCATCCAGGCAATGCTCCTCCTGTGAGTGGCTAAAAATTGGGCTGAAGTCACAGAAGAAGAAAAAACAATGGCGCTAATATGGCAAACTGGAGTAGTGACATTAAACTGAAAGATGTACTGGCATCTTCAAATCAAAAGTGTGGACTCACTTTGGCTTTTATAGTGAGGAAGGGACAAAGCTGGATAAGGACTTTGCAGTACGTAAGTTAATCAGTGCTTGATTGATGTGAACTGTATAACGCGATAATGTTGAAAGTAAAACATACATGTGTTATTCAGCTTACCACATCACCACCTCCTTCACACGATGGAATGTCTGCCTCAACATTTTCTACTTCTGTCTCCGGCTGGCATACCATGATACTAGTGGTTTCACCGTCTCCATCCTCATCAGACTCACTGTCAAACTCACACTGGCCCCATACCACCTGCTGTTGCTGTGAGGGACCTGGTGAAGCAGCAGCCACTTTGTTACTAGCCCCGGCCCCTGCAGCAAACATCATTGAACTTTTTTGCCCGTTGCAACCTCAGCTCCTAGAGGTTTTCTTTTCTTCTCCCTGAATTTTGTGGCACCACCTTTGCATTTTTTTTGTCACCTTCTCCATTTTATTAATTTCTTTTTGTTGGTAAGATGATACCACTATCTCTCTGATGACTCTCTCTCTTAACTACTTTTTTCATAAAGGTGATTGGACAAGGAGGTGGGACTCCTGGGCTGCTGTAGCCTCTTTCATAGGGCCACGGGGTCAGGTATTCTGAAAATGGACATGCCAGTGGACCAATTGTCCCCTCCATGCTGAGTCTGCAGCTCTGTGGGCCGGTGCTACTCAAGGTCCAGGAGTGACCATTTAGATGAAAGACAAACCACTGGGCCAATTACATGTCTATCTCCCTGGGCCAGGAGGGTTACCATAGTTACAAAATAAATAAAAAAAAGACGGCTGTCCTTTCCGCCTCAATATTGATTGGCTCACCAGGAAAACAATTGGTTCTCCATATGGCCAGTCTAGTTCAGCCCTAACCCTAACCCTATCCTTCAGTGTGTGGTATTTGACACATCAATACAGGTTGGACTGGGGGTTAATAACGGTGTGAACATACACACAGAAAGCTTATAATGCATACAGATTACATGCCAATTGAAAGTGGCATGTATGTTTATGTAAGTCAGATATCATGTTGTTTAAAATGGTGTCGCTGTTTGTCAGACACCTACAAAAAGCCTTTTTACAGTTATGCTACACTAAAACAGTGTCATTGTCTTTGCACCATTGCTGTTTGTACTCTGGTTAAATTATGCTGCAAATTATAAACTATGAAATAAATTTTTTTGTTTCACCCTTCTGCCTTCCTGCTTCTGAAGAGTGCAGACGCTTTTTCTGCTTGCTCCTGCTTCTATCCTGATTTGCTTTGTTTT
>JAPTMW010000003.1:1434133-1444649 GCA_029822955.1 Ostorhinchus angustatus
GAAATTTTAGTTGGAGTTTTAGCCTAAAATACCAGGGGCCAAAAATGTCCTGTCAGAGACCGAACTTTAATTGATTGTAATTTCAACATTTATTTCAATATAAAGTAACTCTTTGTTTTGGATAGTCCCTTATGGTCCAATCAAAGCAAAAATTACTTTAAAACTAAAAATGTGGGTCATTTAGCATCACTAATCTGTCAAATTGTCTCTAAAATGTCCCGTCAGAGACATTTCAAATACCGTGTTTTGACCCTTACAAAGTTATACAATTCTAGCAACCTTAACAAGAGAAGATCAACTTTATTCATCCTCAGGGGGAATTTATTTCTTTAGGAGCACTGAACTGATCCTCAAATTCCCACTGCCACTAAAGCATACAATAAGAGGAAAACCTTTCTTACAGTTTTTTTTTTTAACATGCACCCTTCTCCTTTGAAAATCTGTAATTAGCAGACAAAAATCCTCAGAACTGATTTAATCTCTTGGAGAGATAAAACATTTGAGAATAAAGACTAATCCAGCTGAACTTTAAAAACAACCAAAGGGTGAATGATGACCTGAACAAAGAGGATTTACACAGACATATAGCAGACCAAAAAGTAACTGATTCCAAACCAAATACAAGACATATAGAGGAGAGTTTGAAGGGCTTTGGTGCCTTCTGATTCCTGGACTTGCACCAAATTTGTGGAGGGCTCAGGCATCTCTGAGAGTACACTTTCTTGTGCAAAGTTTTGAAGTAGTATCAAAAATTCAGTTTTACTCTTTGACTTGCACATCGAACCTTCATAATAGAAGGGAAATCTGCATATGAAACATGGCACAAACGAAAAATAACAGGGCCAAGTCTTTATGTTGTGCACTTCCCACAAAGACGGCCATATAAAACAAGCCTGAATTAGTCCCATGGGGGAAATTTGTAATAAATCGACCACCAGTCAATACTCACCATTATATTCTCGTTAGATCTCACGGTGCCGTGCTTTAACTTTCCACTGGAACTCATTTTATTCTCTAAAATATAACCTGGAGACAATTGAGGAAGAAACACGTCGGTACCGATTAAATAAAGTTAACATTGCTGCGGCACATTAAATAAATACCACATAAATAAATAAAGTAAGTTAAACCGGACAGTGTTTCCAACAACAGGAGTTTGTGGCGTGTCATCGTTAACGGTCTTAGCTATCTACTTTTGTGGAAAACACCACAGTACATTGAACAGTGAGGTTTCAATAAAGAGGATCGAACGACTGGGCTACTAAATAAGATAGTATGGAATAACTACTTATTCCATGTGGCGAAAGCGAACAAACCAATTTTACAAATTATCGATAAACAATCAAGCTTACATATGGCAGTGATACGTCGTAGTAATATTGGATTTTAACAAGAGAAAATACATGTACAGTTAACTTACTATAAGCGGTACAGGCTCCTTGTAGCTTGCAGTCCCTTCTTCCACGGATCTCGCGCCAGGGGCTTAAATACGGATATTGCGTCATGTAGATAGGGCGCCGCTCTCTAATGATTTTTGTTTTTTTTTTTTAAATACTTCGTGCGGTCACATGTTATCATACGTCACATCTTTATAGTGAACTGTGCAGCCATTTTGGGGAAGGCTGTGAATCGGCCGAGTTTGTGTGTGCCATTGTTAGCTGCTCAAAAAACACAAAGAAACCGAACGGGAAAAACGTTGGACAACACGCCGTTAAATATGGGCCCACCGGGAGACAGAACACGCCACATGTCGACTGAAAGAACGGAGGATTTCCGCTGGATTGTCGATTTATCTTGACATGGCATGCAGCAGGGCGAGTCGAAGGTTGTGACGACTGAAGAAAAGAGAAAGAAAACATACGCTGCAAACAACACGAAACTTCAGACGTGAAAGGGGGATTTTAACTAACATATTTCGCTACTCGGCGACGTTGGTTGTCTATAGGTTCCCTAGCTGATTTTTGGTCAATGAAGTTACTGACCAGACGCGACTGAAGAAAATTATACCAAGCTAAAATGCTGAGCATACGCCAAACCAGTTAATCAGTCAACCCCGCAGGTCTTTCGACTCTCACAGTACTGGCCTTCACATAGAACCAGTCAAGAAAATGTAAAGGCGTGGAAAGATGACTGTACCTTAGCTAATCAACCGCATACAGGCCTCAATTAAGCCAATCAGTCGGAAGATAAAATGTAGCTATACCGTTAGATCACTACTAGTTAGTGTCGGAAGTGAATGCTTAGGTTAGCTTGCTAGCTCATATTGGCTAGTGTGCTAAAAATACGACCACATCATGACTATCAGCAGTGGCAACACCGTAGGCCGTGGGCCAAATGAGTGACAGTAGAAGGAAAGGAAATGTCAAGTTACTTTCGCACTAGTCATCGATGGTACCCGGTGCCTCTATATCTTGGCATCTGTATTTACCTGCCATGTTCGTCTGTGTCCCTAGTCTGTCTGTAACACGCACATAACGCAGTGTCTACAGAGAAACACACAAAACGACAGCCATGGACGAGGGATTTTGAAATTACCCAAATAATAGATTATTTGTCCGCTTGCTAGTTTCTGTAGTCTTCGATTTCACTCACATAATCTATGTCCGGTATGGGTTTATAGTAGTAGCAGCAACCGTATATCTGTTCATTTCAGTGTGCAGAAGAACGGTTTGTTAAACCTCAGTTGCTCTTTTCATTTTATCATAGTTTTGAACCCATAACCATCGCATTTTGATAAAGGCTCATTTGGCTTCAGAGTCCAATCTTAAAAACATGGATTTCTGAAAAAGTTCGAAGGTGATGTAGTCTTAGCTTGTTGATCATTCCCCTCCTCAACTGCCCCCTTACAAATAATTACAAAAAAATGACTTAGTTTTGTTTTTTGATTTGTTGTCCGTTTCAGTTGGTAGTTAGTGGGTATTTCACAGATCTGGCCTAGAGTTGTTTGATAAGTTGTTTCTGCAGAGGGTAGCTATCTCCATCCTTTATCCAGCATATAGATAATAAAAGCAGAGAGTGTAGCCAAAATACTCTGCACAAGAGAACCATCAAAACTTAACCATGGGAGACCCCACTTCACGAAGAAATCAAACAAGAAATCGACTTCGTGCTCAACTTCGGAAGAAAAGGGAATCTTTGGCTGATCAGTTTGACTTCAAAATTTATATAGCCTTCGTTTTCAAAGAAAAGGTCAGTAATACTAAAATTCTTAATAAATCACACTGAAGCTCAAACAAAACTTTCTGTAGCATTTCTATACAAATGTCTACCATTACATGACCTACCTGAGGTTTAACTGTCTTTACTGTTTTGTTTTTTTTTTTTGTTATTGTAGAAGAAGAAGTCTGCACTTTTTGAGGTAGCTGAAGTGGTGCCAGTGATGACCAACAACTACGAAGAAAACATCCTAAGAGGTGTGCGGGATTCCAGCTACTCTCTCGAGAGTTCAATAGAACTCTTACAAAAAGATGTTGTGCAACTACACGCCCCCCGATACCAGTCAATGCGAAGGGTAAGTCACTGTACAAGAAAAGAAAAAAACATTGAAGAAGAAAGCAACCATTTATGATGTGGTCTTCTGATTTTATTGTAGGATGTGATAGGCTGCACACAAGAGATGGATTTTATCCTTTGGCCACGCAACGATATTGAGAAGATTGTCTGTCTGCTGTTCTCCAGATGGAAGGGGGTTGATGATGAACCCTATAGGCCTGTTCAGGTCAGATTCTCTTGAGGTGCAGATGTTCAGTTACAGCTTAAGTGTAATGTAACTGATCACACATTGCTTCACTAGTTCTTTGAAAAGAAAAATACAGGGCTTAGATGTTAAGTTTTTTCCAGTGTGGTGGGGGGATTTGAAACTCTTCCAATTAAGATTCAAGATCATAACTTTTTTGATGTTTTCAAAGATTACCCTGACAAAATTTTTTTCTTGAAAGCTGGTAAAATTTTGAACCATCATACGTGATTATTCTTTGTTGCAGATTAATCTGTTGTTTTCTTAATAAACCAATGAATTAATTTATATAGAATCCATAAAACATAAAAACAAAGCTTGCTGAAGAAACCCACTAGAGAGCAACTACAAACCCCATTTAGCTAGTTATGATGCTCTCCACATTGATTTTACATTCATTAGAGGTGATCCTTCTGGCTTACTTAAATCCTCTGATTTACAGGCCAAGTTTGAATTTCATCACGGAGACTATGAGAAGCAGTGCTTGCATGCATTGGGACGTAAAGACAAGGCTGGAATGGTCATGAACAACCCTACTCAGTCTGTATTTCTCTTCATGGATAGACAGCACTTACAGGTGAGTTGATCAGGTCAAAGGGTAAAAGGCGTTTCATGTACAGTACCACATGCACTGAATTCACTGCTATTCAAGGAGGACAGAGGACTGACAGAGCAACATTTCAAAAACTCATAACAGGAATACTTCTTGAAGCATTCTGTAGTATTAACACATTCTGAATGAAAATAATACATCTTTACCTCTGGGTCTATAAAGCTGTTGAAGCAGAGAACATGACAAACTTAAGCCCTCTGAGACCCTCAGGTAGTAATCTTCTCACTGTTCTTAGAGTCCACTCCAAAACTCAGTGATGCCTCATTCAGCTTTTATGGCCCCACAGCCTACCTGAGGTCCACTGCGAGTGTTCATATTTTTAAAAAATAAACTTAAAACCTATCTTTTTAGTTTAGCTTTTAATTAAACTCTTACTTTTGAATATTGCTTTACTTTGTTGCTTTTATTTTTATTTCTATTTGCAACTGTGGGACAGTGGGGGGTTTGATGTAAAGCTCTTTGTGCTACATGTAACATGTATAAAAAGTGCTGTACAAATGAAGTTTGATTGATTGCAGATATGCTCACACATACATTCTATGTACAACAAGCTGCCCTAGGAGTCATTACTATTGAAGGTAAATTTAGGTCAAACAAAATTAAACTGTTTCATCTTTGATTCTCTTTGCAGACTCCTAAAACCAAGGCCACAATTTTCAAGTTGTGCAGTCTCTGTCTGTACTTGCCCCAGGACCAGCTGACCTGCTGGGGTGTGGGAGACATCGAGGATCACCTCCGCCCATACATGCCTGATTAAGGCTTCATGCTCCACCCAGCCATATATGGAAAGCCCTACCCCTCCCTCCTGCCTAAGCCTTCAGAAGCAAATTCATGGACTCATCTTCACCCGTTTCCTTTTTAAAAAAAAAAAAAAAAAATGAACTTGTGCTTGGATCTCCTTTTTGTTAACTACTGGTTCTCCCTCCCCTGACCTGATACTGGTTCAGTTCCCATCCTTTTTTCCTCCTAGTGTTCCCTCTCTGCCATTTTTGGATTGGTTCCTTTTTTTTTTTTTTTTTTATTTGTCTTTCCCCTTCATTCCCTTCTCACTCATCCATTTTTGTTTATTTGAACCTGCACAAACATTGATTTTGAGTGGTTGGTTGTTCTCTTGGAGCTGCACTATCAACAGCACCGGTCATTGAAGGAACTCTTTATGTTGCATCAAAACATGAACAAACAGCACACAGGTCTTCATGGTGGTTCTCAGATGGACGTGTTTTTATATCCTTGTTGTCATAAGAAAGGATTGTTAAAGCTTGTTTGTAATGTCATTAGGTGTTCTAAAACAACTTAATACAATCTTTTGACCAAGGACAGGTGTGAATAGGTGTTAAAACACCTGTGTAAGAAAAGATAACAAGATGAACAATATTTGTCAAATCATATGGTGTAGGTATTGCTTCTTATGAACCGCCTTAGTTTTATTGCTGGACTTTAAAAAAAAATGTTTTGGTGTCATTTGCTTTCCTCTGAAACATGCTAGGCAGGCCTTTGCTAAAATCTTGAAACTCAAGAGGCATTGTGCACAAAGTAGAGACATCTTCGTTAGACATTGAAGGTCATTACCATGTTTAAGCTGTTCATGCACTACTCATTTAAAGCTACTGAAATCTGAGGTTCTATGTTTTATTTTATATGGGATGTGGGTTGGCAAGACACCAAAATGGTGATTGACTTTTCGTTAAAAGATTATTATACCTAACAAAAGTTGCTTAAAGAAAATCTTACTTAATTTGACATACTAAAAGATGATTTGCTGCCATGCTTATCAAATTAAAATTGGGTTTTGCAGGCTTGCTTTCTAAAGACTGACAATGTAAAAATAATTTTGCGCCTTGTTGATTCAGTGTGTTCAGTTGAAACAGTATAATGCGTGTAACTTCTGGGTTTTTTCTGTTGATTTTCAATTCCATACTGCTGAGCATATCCCAATACAGTGCAAAATCTGAAAACAACTCTTGTCCTTTTGTTTTATTACAAATGCATGAACTAGTAATAGAGCATTGGTTAAGGCTTGATTTACAGCATGCACACACTGTTGCATGTTTACAGTCAAAATATTTACAGATGGTTAATTGTATTGCCAAAACAAGATTAACAACATGATTAACAAAAACTGCAGAGAAGTAGACTGTTCAGCTGCTGCCAAGGTGTTTGGTATGCCTTCCTTGTGCGATGACCTTTCCTGTGGCCTTACTAGTGAGGTCTACAGTTGCAAACGCCAGCGTCCTCCCCTGTTTCAGAACCTGAGCAGTGATGAGTACATCCTCTCCCATCTTGGCAGCATTCATGTATCTGGAAGACCGTAAGTTTGAGGTTAATCTTCGGTCTGACCAGGTGAAGATGCAGAGGGTCAACATTCAGCAGACAAAATGGCTAAAATACCTCACACGCTAAGGTCAGTTCATGTCATCTTAAGTAGGGAATACTTGATTGATCTCAGACCACACCCATCACATTACATACAGTATGGTTAGGAACAATCAAATATGATAATGTACAACAGAGAAGTCAGACATACATTTGGCGGGCCAAAACTGGCCTGCCAAAGGGTCCAATCTGGCCCGTGGGTTGAATTTGCAAAAGTTACATTAAAGAAAGAAGGAAAATGGATGTATTTTATTTATCCCAAACTGGGACATTAGTGTAGTAGCAGCATGACATGCCTACAATAACAATAGAGTATATGACTAAAAAAGAAAATCCAACACAAGAGCAAACACTATTGTAAATTATAAGTATAAAAAGATCTGGGTGGAATCTGGATAAACTCCAACTTTGTCTTTGTTTTAGTGCAAAAAAAGTAAAACTTCATGAAAATGTTTGCATTTACAAACTAACTTGAACATACATGGACAACCTCAAACTTTAAGAAAAGAGGTTAAATTTTAACAATATTCTGGCTGTTACTAAATGTGTTTTGCCTTTATAGTGATCTACTGCAATCTGTGGGTTGTAATGCACGTGTAAATAAACTGAGGCATAGTATTGTTAAAGTAAACTTACTTTTCTTACAAAATTTCAGGTTATTCACATTTTATGTGAAAGGATAGTTTGTAAATATAAACATTTTTGTAATGTAGTTTTACATTGTAGTTTTACGTTATGCATTATAACAGAGAAAAAAATCACAGTTGTCATTATTTCTAGTTTTATTTATGCTAATATTTTACTGGTCCAGGCCACTTGAGATGAAATTCGGCTGTATGTGGTCCCTAAACTAAAATGAGTTTGACACCCTGATCTGCAACATAAAGTAGAATGAAAAATAGATTATTTTAGTTTTGAACAAGACTTATAAGCAAACAGAAAATTAAAATCTCATGATGCATTTTTTACTTGCTTCCTCTTAAATAGTTAAGATTTTCTAAAATCCAAAATACCTTTTCTGATATGATAAAATGTTCTTTAAACTTTTGATGTTGGTTTAATTTTGAATTTAATTTTTTTTTGGGGGGGGCACAGGCCAGAGTTTATTTGTTCTGCCTCGAAACTGTTTAAAGCATCAGTTTTATGTGCAGTAGGGATAGGTTAAGAATACAAACATAACTATATTTGCATATTTACAGTTTTTATAAGAGTGAAGAAGGAAGAAAGAACATGTTAGGTATGGAGTACTTTTTTTTTTTTCTTTAAGTCTCACAGCATAACTGATGACATTCGTCTAATAGCAGAGGCATACATGGTCATGGGTCAGCAACCTTTGCTATCTAAAGAGCCATTTTAGGATAGAGATGGAGTAAAAAAAAAAAAAAAAAAAACTGGAGCCAAAAACCGTTCTGTACTGTCATATGTTTTATCACGAAGTGGTGACTGTTTAAGAAGCTCTTTAGAATTAGTTTGTACAGATGATGTAGTGAATAAATCAAAGTTTCTTTACATTTACAGAAATAAAAAGAAATTACAGAACTACACTAAACAAAATGGTAACATTTGTTATTATTGTGTTGTGCAGCAACATTGACTGGAATGTCAGGGTTTCTTTGCAAAGGAGAATACAGAGGAATACCTTCATTGCCATAAAATAGCAGTAGTGGTACTTAAAAAAAAAAGTAGTCTACTTTTCCAACTAGTACTACTTATATTTTTTGATTAATTTAGAGTGCAGTCTACATTTTTACCACTGCTTCAGAATGACTTCATGGTTGTGACAGTAATAGCAAAATGTGTATAAAAAACAACAACAACAAAAATGACTTGTTTGAAGAAGCCACACTGAACCACTTGAAAAGGACCCAAGAGTCACAAACTGTTGATACACTCACGTTATATTCATGTCCACACTAACCCCCGGTGCTCCCCTTTCACTGTTCATGATAGCCAAGGTGGAGATGACATCGACCAGGGTGGCTGTCATCCCTCCATGGAGCGTCCCTCCACGATTAGTGTGCTCCTCTTCGACCCGCATCTCACACACTACCTTACCAGGGCTAGCTGACAACATGTCGACCTGAGGGGGTAAACAACCGGCAAGTGACCAAACGACGGCTCGAAGAAATATTCAAACAACCAAAACATGTCATGTAGTGTGTCCTTACCTTGTTAAGTACTCTGTCAAATCCCCGATTATCAACCATTGCTTTCATGATTTGTTTTAATGAATGTAAAGAGAGCACAGACATGTTTCAAGCTGACAATGAAGGCAATGTCAACTTCAGTTGTTGACGTCTGACCAGAAACTGTTCCGTCTGTATAATCTCTCGGACGAGGTAAGAAACGTTCCGTTTTGACCAAAATTATGCTTCCAGGTCTGGATTCCATACCTTATAATACCATACCATTCATGTATGTATACAGAATTTTGTAATTTTATGACAAAAATGTTTTATATATTTCAAATTGTGACTTGCAGAATTTGTTTGTTTCTCCGAGGCTGTTACGCTAAAGTATGTACCTTCCCGGAAACATTTAACACTTACACCAGGAATTACTGGCAAAGAAACGCTGAAAATAGTACTTTGTTGGATTGGGACTTGTATTATATTGTTAAGATTTGTGGTTACAGCTAGTAATTAACATGGCTGATAAAGGCGAAGCAGAAAAGCCGTCAGTGTCTAATGTGAAAGAAAACAGACCTCGTCTCTGCAAGGAGTTTGCTACAATAGCGGGAACAGACAGCGCCGTCGCTCAGTGCTACCTGGCTGAAAATGACTGGGAAATGGAGGTAGTTCGAATAAATTACGCCTTTATCTTACGTTATATTAGCTAGGATACTGTTGTAGGTCGAGATAGGTTATCCTATACTTTTAGAAATAGCTTTTTTCTAGTTAGGTAAGCAACCCATAGTAAATGACAATGGGCAAGCCCCTGCTTGGAGGCCACAGTCAATCAACAGTGTTTAAGGAGCTCCACCCAGGGGAGGTGATAGACAGACTCATTGAGTGCATGGATAAATAGAACCGGAAACTCAGGTACCTCAATAACAGGTAGTCACATACATGAATGTAAGCCCTATATGTGCTTCTCTGTAGAACAGATAAATAACTACAAATTCGTATATATACAATAATACACAAAATATACAAGTAAAGAAAGATCTTATATTGTGTATATAAAAAGTACATCATAACAGTGCATGGAGACCAAACAAAACATGATAATAATGATAACATAACAATAATAAAACCGCAAGCGGTAATAAAGGCCCTCGCCCCCCCTTGCGACCGCGTCCCCACGCAACTGCCTTTCCGCGCAACCGCAAAGTACACCCGACACCGAGTGGACACCGTATCGTGCACTCGATCCAACATTCTGCGAGATGCACACACTTTTAAATGTCTGAAAATGGGCACTTCGTAGTGAGGTCATCACAGCCACGCCCAACATTTGATCAAAAATATAATTGCTGACTTTTGATCACACATGTGTGTAGCGGATTTGGTGTAAGTTGGTGTAATTTGGATGTAAACCCTAGGTGGAGATGATGAAAGTATGAGGGATGGGATTTAATAGGTCCACACTGCCATCCAATATGGCCGACTTCCTACACTTGTGTGTATCTCACAGAATGATCGAGTCGAGTGAATGATACGGTGTCGTCTCGGTGTAAGGTGGATTCAAAGGTGGCGTGGGAAGGCGGTCCCGTGGGGACGCGGTCGCAATGGGGGGCGAGGGCCTTTATCACCGCTTGCGGTTTTAATTAGGCCCGAGCGCTCTGGCACACA
>JAPTMW010000003.1:1613696-1625824 GCA_029822955.1 Ostorhinchus angustatus
TATATATATATATGTGTGTGTGTGTGTGTGTGTGTGTGTGTGTGTGTGTGTGTGTGTGTGTGTGTGTGTGTGTGTGTAGAAATAACAGCACACTTAACACCAGTGTAAAAGTATTAAAAAAAAACCACAAACAAAACAGTGTTCTCGCCCAGGTGGGCTTGGGTCCTGGGAGCCTGAGGGTTCTGCACAGGGTCTTAGCTGTTCCTAGGACTGTTCTCTTTTGGATAGAGATCTCAGATGTTGTTCCTGGTATCTGCTGGTTCCATCCACTCAGCTTGGGGGTTACTGCTCCTAGTGCCCTGGTCACTACTGGCACCACTGTTGCCTTCACACCCCACATTTCGTATATTCCCTCTCACTGGGATTGCACCCGTAGTGACACTCCATCAGTACCATGTTCTCTGCCCTGCTCCATGAACGTCTTGTTCCAGTAGCTGATCTGACATCAGGATGTCCTGGTTCCCCAACACCTAACACTATAAATATAAGTATATACACACACACATACAACAAGTCCCATGACATCTACAAATAATGTTTTCCAACAAATGTCTTTCCTTGACCAGGACCATGTGAATAAGCTAGAGCTGCCAATCAGTAGAAAAAAATGAACTAATTAATTGAGAAATACACTGTAATTGATTGTGATTAAACATGTCTTTTTTTCTTTAGACCAAAGCTTGGAGTAACGTATATTTAAATGTAACAATCACAGATTTAATGAGTAATAATTAAGTTTTGATGGTTCTAGAATATAATGTTTTATTTTTTCTTATGTTTTTCACTTGGAGTATATTTGTAAATGCATTTTGTGTGTATATTAATGCCAGTTAACCTTCCATTAACCTTTCCATTTTCCTTATATGTCCAGGTCTGATGACTGTTTGTGGAGCAACACGGAGGTTCAGAAACAAATGCACTGTAGCAGGTTTAAGGGGAAAAAAGACTTTTAAAGCCATCCACTGCAGGAAGAAAGACAGAAAATACAAATACTGGATACAAGTAATGATTTCTCCAGAGAGAGCTCCTTTGACAACCAGCTTTTCAGCACTGCACCATCTATAATGTATGCAAACCCTTCAAGTTGAACAGTTGAACAGAAAAGGCAGCTTTGTTTCAGAAAAGGGCTGCCATGGAATGGTACTCACTGGCACACCACAACTCATTCACATTATAAGGTAATGTGCCGCATGGGGGGGGAGGGGGTTATGTGTGCCTTAATGAGATTTCTACTACAGTTAAGATGAAATACGCCAATCTAATGTAATTGTTGTTCTACAGAGGCTGATGTTTGGTCACAGGCACAGCCTGATGATGCAGATGCAGGTTGTGTTGTATTAAAGAGGTTCAGACAGATTGAATCTGTTCATCCAGCTATTTCTCATAAATTTGGGAATGTGTTTACATGAATTGTCATGAAATCTGTGTTTAATTGATCATCATCATCAACACACATTTCGTTCCAACAGTTAGAGTGCTAGAGGTCAGTGCTAAAGTCAGTGTTAGTCATGAGATTCAGTTTTAGTTGAATATTCTGCTGCTGAGGTTACAGGTTAATTAAATTAGGTCTCAGGTTCGGTCTTGAATGTAACCAAACTGACTGTGTGTGTGTGAGATTGTGTGTGTTAAGCAGTAAATTATTTAAGTGTGACACAGTAGTATTCAGTTTTTTTCACATATCCATTTTAACGATATCTGTCCACAATACCAGTTGCAACAGTAACTAGACATTCAACTGACGTTCAGTGTCTCAAACTGAATCAAACAAAGTCCTAATGAAAGTGGTGTAAAGTCTGATCACCAGTGGTGGCTCATCAATAGAGGGCGCTAGGGCGCCGCCCTACCGGTCTCACATGAAGAGGAAGACGATAGGAATCACATCAAATATTTTTACAAAAACATTAATATTCAAATAAACAAGATATCCATGATACAGCCCATCAGTATAATCTGCATTCAAGTGTAGTTTAAAAGTATTTTTGGCTATTTAGTGAGCAGTCAAGTCACGTGTTTACTGTTTGGGGCTCAAAAATCTACGCCTAAGGCTCTCCTTTACCATAATAGACTCTCCTTATGAATGGCGGCTGCGCAGTAGACCCCCCTCCAATACAAGAGATAGGAGAGCCTTAAAGACCGCCCACAGGAGTAAGCCTTACATCCCCAAAAGAATCAAGACTTTCCTCAGATATGCAATCAGCGAATAGGTCCATGGGTAATACTACCATCATGTTTACAGGCGGCAGGATGGCTCAGTGGGTATCACTACTGCCTAGAACGAGTGGTAAAATTGACATCTATTACCCCTACCGTTGATTTTCTATTTTTTTCAATGCCATGCATTGGCCATATTATCTGTGGAAAAGACACTTGTCAGGAACATGCCTGACTTGAACAATAGACTTATGGAAAAATGTGCATGTGTGAAGGATAGATGGTGAAATTCACAAAAAAAATCCATGACTGAAAACACATACTATGTATTTTTATTTTAATTTAAATTAATATTTTGAAATAGTGGTGCATGTGCTTTGGCGTATCCAAGTGGTGATTTGTGGTTATAGTGCATCTGAAAACTGACTTGTACACTGCACCTCACCAAACAAAATCTCACCAGCTGCCACTGCTGATCAAAAGTAAGTTTATTGATTTTGATGAGGTGAGCAGAGTGATGTGATGATCAAATCTGTCTGAGAGTCACTGTCTCTGCCTCCGACCAATGTGGAGGATGTGAACCTAAGCCTTACTCACCCACAAATATACAACTTAATTCATTTAGTTTTGAGATCTTGGTGCTGTTCATCACCAAGCTCATGAGCTATTGAAAAGAAAAGTATTTTATGAGTCTGAAGGAAATCTTGAGGTTTATAGAGCTATATTCTTTTAAAATTATTACAAATGTTTTATTACTTTAGTCAGCTGCTGTTGCTCATTGTAACTGGAGACTGCAACGAGAAAACATGGATCTCAGAGGTTAAATATACAGACATCTTCTCCAATGTGCAAAGCAGTAATACAATCAGGTACATATTGTTTTAGCAGTTGATCTTCCGTTGAGAAAATTATCAGTGAACATTAGTGACTCTCTTGCTTTTCAAAGATGTCCCCTCTCCTTTGAGTTCCATCGTAAATACTCAGTTAAAACCTGACACATTCATGCATGTACATTGTTGTGCAGCACAAACAGCACAATGTGCCACAGCTTTTATTCTGAATGTATTTTATAATATTAATATGTTAATTCCAATCTTTCTTTATCATACATTTTTTGTGTTTAAGGCACAAAATGCAACTCAGCTCCACTGAAAACACTTGATGCTTAAATATTGCTGCCTGGAATGTTAACGCATGTACTGTATGTAAATAGCTTGAATGCAAATGTAAATAATAAACTGTGATGCAAACTTGGCAATGTGCATTTCTTCATTACTTGGGAACACTGCATGTGTAATAAAAAATCGAGCAACAGAACTGGTTAGACTGGTAAAAACCAATATGATGATAATATATATTTACAAAATATATATCAGTAAACAGCAATACTGGATGCAAGGAGATAAATGTATGCTTACCATACTGTCCAAAAGTCTTCAGTCAACATTAGGGTTGTTGGTTTAGTAAAAGTTCTAATGTTCACAGGTGCATTTGTCAGTTTCTGTATTTACAGTCGTGGAAAAAAATATTAGACCACCCCTTGTTTTCTTCAATTTCTTGTTCATTTTAGGCCTGGTCTGACTAAAGGTCCATTTGTTTGGATAAATATAATGATAACAACAAAAATAGCCCATTGTTTAATTTCAGAGATGATATCTATCCATTTTCCATGTTTTCTTGATAATAACCCAAATCCTTTCAGTTCTTCCATCAATATCTGTGTCATTGTACTGACAAAAACAGTGCTTTTGCTCATTCCATGTTTCTTTTCTGTCTGTTTTAGTCACATGATCCACACAGGAGTTAAGACTGGATTGCATAACCATTGTTTTTGATGACTTTTGATGGTCTAATAATTTTTTCTGTCACTGTAGGTCCAATCTGATATATGTGAAGTATGTACAGTGGGAAAAACAAAAGTTTCAGGGGAAAAAAACAGCTTCTGTAAACCAAATTGGTTGTATTTAGTGTGACCACCCTTTGCACTTAACACATTTTTAACCCTTTTATTCAGACAACATGAGATTTATGTCATTCATTTTCTGATGTTTTATACCAAGTTTTATTCAGATATTTCTAATTGTACTGTTTCTTGTCCAGCGGGTCAGAGGTCACACTAAATAGTGGTTTTAACCTTTACAACAATTTTAGTTCCATTTTCTGTGGGTCTTTAACAGTTGTGCACATAATCCCTGTATTTTCTTGTTGCTGAAGAAAAGAGAACAAGAAATAAATATGTATTCTGATTTCAACCTACTTCAACCCTAACTCTGCAAAAACAACATATCCAAAGGTGGCCTAAGACCTGCACAGTAATGAATGTTTTCTTGAAGAATAGGAAGACTCAGCAATAGGAAGACATGACTAGAATCCTGGATCATGGATCATGAGTCAAACACTTGCCACCACAAGACAACACAAAAAATATTCAAGGCTCAGGAAAGTTGGATAAATTGGATTTATGAGGAAGAAACTTTTCATGTTAAAGCTTTGATTCTTGGACTACATGTGTAAGTGCTGAATACTAAACCCAGATGCACTGAGGGGGACACTGGTTTTGAATGCAGGATCTTTGGGCTGAGACTCAAACGCCTCACCACTGAGCAAATGTACAAACCAATGCCTAATATAACTGAAACCATACAGTCACAGAAAAAATGATCAGACCATCGAAAGTCATCAAAAACAATGGTTATGCAATCCAGTCTTAACTCCTGTGTGGATCATGTGACTAAAACAGACAGAAAAGAAAACATGGAATGAATAAAAGCACTGTTTTTGTCAATACAATGACACAGATACTGATGGAAGAACTGAAGTGATTTGGGTTATTATCAAGAAAACATGTTAAATTAATAGATATCAGCTCTGAAATTCAACTACTATGAGCTATTTGTGTTGGTATCATTATATTTGTCCAAACAAATGAACCTTTAGTTGGACCAGGAATTAAAATGAATAAGAAACTGAAGAAAATAAGGGTGGTCTAATATTTTTTTCTGTGACTGTACATTATCTTGAATAAGACACTAAGCACAGATGGAAGTGGATGAAGAGGTTAAAATGATCAAATGTAGTCAAAAGATGAAATAACTTTAACTCGAGGTCAAATTCATTAGCCTTACAGCACTTACTCTATATGAACACAGGTATGTGGACCTGTTGAATTTAGGTGTTTCTTTTCTAACAGGGGTCTGGGATAAAAAAAACAATATTGATAAAGGTCATAATATAATTGTATACTGGAATAAATATCATTGCATTAGTTAGTTTGGTTTAAATCGCTGAAACTGTTAATTTTGCTTCTAAAATGCCTCAAAGGGTTTTTACTTACTTTGTCTCAACATTGCTTTTTTTTTTTTAATCCATGACTATAGTTTTAAATGTTCTTCCTCTAAATGTCTAAAACATTTGTCATGCTTTGACTGTAAATAATAGTGTCAGAGTCAGACAAATATGCTATGAGGCTAACAAGTTCTTTTTAAGGTAATTGCATTGTTGTGAACTGTAGCGCCACCTAGGGGTGCAGTGAACCAGTTGTTGAGGCCACTTTCTGTGATCATAGAACATGTTGTTTTTGCTACACAAAACACTTAGAGGACAAAAGTAAGAAGCAGAAGAATCAGAGCAACAGTAACAGCAGGGCGGTGGATGTCAGCACAGTGCCCACATGACAGGCTCAAGAAAACCCCAACATTCCTGATTCATGTCAACAAATAAAAGGAACACTCATTTACTGCGAACTAAACCAATAGTTCAGACCCTTCCATTGGATCATTAAGTGGTTCATTTTATAAATTAATATGCTTCGGCTGCAACAAGTTCCTTCACCTTTGAACTGCTGCAGTAGCTTCTCAGTTCTGAACCAACCATCAGTTTGACAGAGAACAAAACGACTGGACCCAGTGTCAGTGGAAAAAGATAAGGTCTGAGACCAGATTGACCCTGTTCCAGAGTAAAGGTCCATTGGGGTGAAAAGAGAAGGGAATGAAGTGATTACCCATCATGCCTAGTGTCTACAGTACAAGCCTGTGGGGACAGTGTGTCACTAAAATCAATCGAATCGGTGTGTACCTATGATAAAAGGATGTTGGACTCTGTGGTTTTCTCTGGTGCCCTACCTAACCTGACCATCCATCCATCTACTTCCGCTTATCCGGGGCCGGGTCATGGAGGCAACAGTCTAAGCAGGGAAGCCCAGACTTCCCTCTACCCAGGCACCTCCTCTAGCTCTTCTAGGGGGATCTTGAGGTGCGCTGGCCAGCCGAGAGCTATAGTCTCTCCAGTGTGTTTGCCTGAGGCCTCCTCCCAGTGGGATACTCTGAACACCTCCCCAGGGAGGGGTCCAGGAGGCATCCAAAACAGATACCCCAGCCACCTCAGCTGGCCCCTCTTGATGTGGAGAAGCAGCGGCTCTACTCCGAGCCCCTCACCCTAACTCTAAGGGTGCACCCAGCCACCCTATGGAGGAAACTCATTTCAGCTGCTTGTAACCTGACCAGTGATGACATGTTTGGCCATGCAGTGGTGTGCCTGATAAGTCAGGCCAAGGGTTTTCAAGTGTGCATGTTCTGTTCGACAGTTGTAGTGCAGTTTGTTGTGCTTCCATGTGTCTCACCCCTTCTCCAGTCTCTCTCTCTCAAGATGCTCACGGTTTCTACCTGTTAAAAGGATGTTTCTCCTTCCACTGTCGCCGTTTACTCCTGTTGGGTTTCTGTAAATTGGTTTAAGAGTCTGGTTTATTCCAGCTCTAAATGTAGTGTCATGAGATAACTTTTATTATGATGTGATGCTATATAAAAATGTTTGATTTGAAATTTGATTTATGATCCGGGGTTGGTTCAGTTGATCAGGTCTAGGTTCAGTAACATTATGAGACCAAAGAATGAGGTCATCTGACCAGCTGACTAAACTGAATGACCACTGGGTCTGTCCAGACCTGAACAAGAGTCCAGACCTGAACCACAGAGTCTAGACCTGAACCACAGAGTCCACACCTGAACCACAGAGTCTAGACCTGAACCACAGAGTCCACACCTGAACCACAGAGTCTAGACCTGAACCTCGGTAAGAATCTTGGGGTAGTGAAGACTTTATACTCGTCTTACTTTTCCATCATCAATAAAAAATCTTGGCCAAAAATGGCTGCAACTATGGATGGAAATAAATGTTGACATTGCATAAACATCAAAACAATGAAAATAATAGTGACAGTGTCATAACTGCAGCTAAAGGTGTGGGTCAAGGTGTGTATATTTATGTATGTGGTTTTATTTTATTGTATTAATTTTTAAAGAACATTTATTCATAATTTTACCTGCTTTGATGAAAACTGGGCCTTTTTAATGATACAATGCATGAATGTCACAATAACAACAACCAACCACAATGATTGAGAATTTTATTAAGGATATGCATTGACATTATAAAGTAAATCATTAGGAAATATATACTCTTTTCATACATCATAAGCTTAGAAAATAGACCTGGCATTAGTCTTTGAATAATAGAAAATTGACAAAACAGGAACTAAACAGGCTTTTGTTTTTTCTTGAAACAGGATGGAAGATTCTCAGGTGCACCAGAACTGTCCTGGAGTCTCCAGCCCAGTTCCCATTCAGTCAGGCTGAGCTGGGCCAGTCTGGTCCACAACAGAGCACAAATTCACTGCAGTGGCTCAACACAAAAGGAGACTTTAGACTTTGGATTTTTTCTTTTTTCTTGAAAAGGGTTTTATTGCAAAGTTTCAAAGCAAAACTGATTCTACCATCTTCAGACTTTGGCTGTTTCAGGGGTCATTTTTAACATCATTCATCCTAGACATGACACGAGTCAAACCAAAGTAGAGTTTTTGGTTGGTGGGATCAAAACTATTTATTGCCATAATCCAATATTGCATTCGTAGTATTTCTGGTACACACAAACCAGTGTGAAACGTTCTGGTGGAATCCCAGTCTTTGGTACGCTAAACCAGCTACTGCCACAGCTAGTGTTGAGTCGGATGGGTGAAGGTTTTCTGATGTAAATAGAATTTCACATCGCGTCATGTTTGGGTTTAAATGTTTGTCTTTTACCCATTGAGGAAGAGTTACAAAAAAAGATTTTTTCCCGAAAAGGCACTGCAGGTCAGACAAATAAAAAAATATTTGCATCAATAATTTCTGAGGATTCATGAACAGAAACCTTAAGAACACAGATAAATACATCCAAAACTCTGAAACCAAATTCTATTTTGATTTGAAGAATAAAAAACGTCCAACACTTACTATAATGAACCACTAAAAGATGTACAGTATATTCTTAAATGTTAGTATATTAATACCAGAGGAGGGTCTCATTGCACAGCTTGAGGTTAATCAGAGCTTCTTTTTGCTATAATAGACAGATTTTTCCCTTGACTTCTTATACTCTTACAGTGACGTTACTCGAAAGCTTTATTTTCCTATTGTTTGGTTAAAGTTTTTAAAATTTTGATGACCAAACATATCACATAGATTGTAAAATACAGGTGAGGAATGCTACACTTTTAAAAAATCAAAAACTGGGTTTGCATTTGTGTGTCTGAGGAATAACACCCTTCCCTTTCTGTCTGAATGCTCCTGCAGTCCCAAACAGCTACATTACACAGGTTCTTTTTTACTTTTTTGTTTCATTTCCAGTGCAGACTGAGGCCAGTGAGGACAAAACTGACGTGAGGTGGCAGCTCTTTTGTTTAAGGGCAAGTTTGATGTTTCACTTTCATCTACAAATATGTAAAAGGAATAAAATGACAGCGGTTTGAATTTCCACCTATTATCCTTTTAAAGTCTGGACCCAACACAGAGCTTTGACATAAAAACCAACTTTCCTAAAATGGAAAATAAAAGTAAGCAAAACACATAATACAGACATAAAACAGAGGCATCACATTTCCAGCAGAGGTAACAGGAGACGTTCCATGCCAACTCACCCAAAAATATGGATATTTTTTCAGTTCATGTCAAGGACTTCTTTCAGAACTTGAAACTACTCAAAATTTACCAGCTCTGCTCCGTATCAACTGACCTTTAAAATCTAGTCCTTTTCAGAACTGTTTTATTCTCAACAATTTCTGAAATTTGTACTTTATCTATAAGCATCATGTACAACTTAAACTTTGTTTTTGACTTGAGTTTTTGCAGAATATTTCCAGTAATCAAATTAATGACATTACTTAACTATTTTACTACATACCTATATCTTTTAACCTTTTAAATCTTCCCGTTTTAATTTTCCTTTCTTACAGTAAAAATTCCACGATTATGGGTTCCGTCCCACAAATATCTAACCAAAAAAATACTACAAGGCACGGACACAGAAATTAAATACAGTTTTTGCCTGTATTTCTTATAGAAAATCCATGACAGGAACTGTGAGAGACCTGGTGAATCAGTATGGAATGACCAAAACTAATCATTTTTCTTATAGATGAACATGGTAAATGTTTTGCCATTATACAGACCGGTCTCTTTCAGGCGGTCATGTTGGACAGGAAGCTCAACAAACCTTCAACTGTCATGTCTCTCATACCTTGAAAAAGCCACAGAAAAATGAAGCGGTGGCACAATGGTGAACAGTAATGACAGTTCCAGCATGGATTCATGTCTATCTGAAACAAAAACCAGATGTTTGCAGAAGGGAGATTAGGTTTAGGCTCTTTAGAATAAGAGCAGCTCAAAAAGGGTTCAAAACGAGTTTGGATTGATTTTAGGATGGAGCAAAGTCAATCCTATATTCACACCGGAAAAAACAAAGCAGACTGAATGCACTGAAAACCCCAGTTCAAACCTGCTCACATACACACACACACACATACACACAAACACACACACACATCCATCAACCTACTGGAAACCTGACTGAACCTTTGGTCAACACCACTTTGTATCCTGTCATTAAATGACAGAACCCATCTGATTTAACTTTACTGTACTCCACTTTAGTCACAAATCTCTCCCCAACTTAAACATTCAGTTTCCCATTGTTAGGTTTCTGCCTCCACTGTACATTAACAAGAAAATTAGATGTGAATTTATAACCTTAAAACCTTGACCAGCAGCTTGGACTTGGTTTCCTTTAAATATGGGTTTGTATACAGTGCTTCCTTGTCGGGCTTGTAGTGGTGGTGTTGTACTCAGATCTCTCTTTTGTGCTCTTCTTCTCCTCCTCCTCCTCCTCCTCTTCCTCCTCCTCCTCTTCCTCCTCTTCCTCCTCCTCTTCCTGGAGCTCTCTATTGGTCAATTGGCTTCCATTCTCCTCTGTTATGTACAGGAACGACCCACTGTTTCCTTCTTTTGGTGAAGCCAGCGGGGATGAAGACAACATGCGGTGAGTGAAGGCTGTGTGGTTCATCTGACATGGGTAATGCTCCAGGCGGTCATTCTCCACCTCAGGCATAGGAGGGACTTCACTGAATGTGGAGTCTATGGGGCATGAGGATAATGCATGTGCTGACCTTGAGGTTTCAGGCTCAGAGCAGCTGAGCTCTGATGACGAGTGGCTACAGCCCGACTCAGCCACAGACGGCAGGCTGCCACTCAGCGACGGCGAGTCCAGCTCAGAGGAGTTGGTGCTTTGCTGCTCAAGGAGCTGAGCGTCCATTTCTCCTTGCATCTCCGTCTTTGCATCTCCTTTGCTGCTGGCTTTTTCCCACACTTTTCCTTTGCTTTTCTTCAGGTCCTCCAAAGGGGAGGCTTCCTTTGTCCAGGAGGATAGTGGGCAGTAGTTGGGGTTGCAGCAGGTGGAGGGACATGGGCACGTGCCTCCAGCAGAACCTTTGACTGCTGCACAACTACTGCTGCAGCTGGCTTCATCCAGACTGCTGCTACTGCTGCCATGTCGCACCTTCTCATGCTTACACTCCACATCTGCCTGTACTTCCACACTGTTGTCTCTGAAAAATAAGAAAAACATTTAACATATATATATATATATATATATATATATATTTTTATATAGGCATATATTATATCCATTGACACATACATTTATTATTAAAGTGTAATTTGACCGTTGTGACCAACTCGGGATGGATTACAGTGGGGACAGGCCAGGCCTTCTAGTCCAACATTAGTGCCTGACCTCTCAAATGCTTTTAACCTCTTGAGACCCTGCAATGGATTTTTGTCCTCTGTAGGAAACAAAAGTTTCACAATTTTGCTTCAAAAATGCTGTCCATTACAAAGGACATTCCATTAAAAAAACAAATAAATAAATAAAAGTAATTATAAAAATGTATCTGGAAAAAAATGTTGCATTATGTAGTTTACAATCAAGACAATTATTTAATGTAAAAAATCTAAAGCTTTCACTTTCCTGGGTCTCAGCAGGTTAAAGGAATGGTCGAGGATTCCCACAAACATACTCCTAAACCTCATGGGGAGCCTTCCCAGGAGAGATGAAGCTGTTATAACTGCAAAGCTATGACAGCTGAAACAAACCATATAAACCCTACAAAGTTAAGAATGGGATGTCATTAAAGTTCATGTATGTGTAAAAGCAGCCATCCCAGTGCTTTTGGCAATATAGTGCATTGTTGATATATATGTGCAATATCACCCGCATTGATGTGATTCATCACAACTGATTCATGGGTCAGGTCAAGCGGTGGCATGGTTACATGTCTCATGTTAAATGGGCTTTAACTTTGTTCATATATTACCTATATCAATGTGTGTTACATCTTTCAGTATGTATTTGTAAGTATTTAAACATAGTAAGGATGATGATTGCATAAATAGGGTTCCTACAGGTTTATACAAGTTACATTTAATACTTTTTAAGACCTTTTTAAGATTAGAGCAGAATTTAATGCCTATTTCATGGCCATACTGGCAACAATTTGTGACTCCTAGAATTTAGAAAAATGTATTGATTTACTTCAATGCCTTGATTGCAATCATTCCGAGTCATTTCTCATCGAGGCTGCAAAGTTAGCGATAGATAACTGGTTCCTAATT